>VWZE01025956.1:438922-524230 GCA_013396675.1 Eubucco bourcierii | reverse complement strand
AAGTTTAGGCTGGAGGTGAGAAGAAAGTTGTTGCCTGAGAGAGTCATTGAGTGCTGGAATGGGCTGCCCAGGGAGGTGGTGGAGTCACCGTCCCTGGAGGTGTTCAAGGCAGATTTGGACGTGACACTTGGTGCCATGGTCTGGTCTTGAGGTTTGTGGTAACGGGTTGGACTTGATGAGCTTTGAGGTCTCTTCCAACCCTGGTGATACTGTGATTATCAGGTTCTGTGCCATTTTTTTTTTATCCAACTGTTTGTCATACAGCTGCTATTTAGCCTGGGACTGTTTGCCTTGGCTATGTGATAACAAAGTTTTTGAGCTGTATTTTGAAAGAGCACCCTTAACGTGAACATATCAAAAAATAATTTGACATTTTCAAATGTGAAATTGGTATTAAGCATGACATATGGAGACCATCTAGGTAGGAGAGCTGAGATATGAATAGACAGAAATTCATAAAGATTATATCCAATAATATTGGCTGGGCTCCTCAGAGGGGGAAAAAATACCCCAAATACCTACTAGAAACACATGCTGAAATGTTAAGGAAGTGGAAGTTTAGTATCATATGGGCAAATCCAAGTGCTTTGCAAAAATATAAAGCTTAAAAGGCTCTTCATGCTTTGGTTATGGATTTAGTGGTGTTTTGTTTTTTTTATGAACTACTCAACACAACTCTCACTGTCAGATGTTGGAACAGGTTGGCCAGGGAGGTGATGGTGTTCCCATCCACAGAAGTGCTTGAAAATGCGTATGCATGTTGTACTTTGGTACATGGATTTATGACCTTACATATATATATGTTTGTTTTTTTTTTCCCAATCTTAATGATTCTATGATTAAAATTGAGGTTGTGATTCTGCTGCAGTTCATGTTGGGTCTGGAGGCTGTAATTAAGATCCAGCTGTTATTGTGATAAGTGCTCAAGTTCACAGATGAGTGCAGCCTTTGTTTCAAGTAATTTAAAGCATGTTAAATGGTGGGTTCCTTTGCATTTAAGATATTTTATAATGCTGGACAGTTGCATCTCTGTCAGAACCAAGAAAGCAGAAGACTTTGACAGGGGAAATAAAAACCTCTAGTTAGTCTTGTTTTACCAGTCAAATGGATTGAAACAAGAAAGAAATTCTTTATGGTAAGGGTGAAACACTGGAACAAGTTGCCCCAGGGAGACTGTGGATGTCACTTCCCTGGAGGTATTCAAGGCCAGGTTGGATGGGGCCTTGATCAACCTGGTTTAGTGGAAGGTGTCCCAGCCCATGGCAGAGGGGTTGGTACTAGATGATGTTTAAGGTCCCTTCCAACTTCAACCATTCTACAAATGTATGAGAATAATCCCAGCAAGCAATTAATAAAAAACAAAAGCCTCGGTAATAGATAAATTTTTAGAAACTGGTTTCCAAATTATAAAGTAAAGCCCTAACTTAATTAGGCCTATCAGAACCTCAATTGAGCCCAGGTTTTCTCTCTGTTTTTTATCTTGACTATTTCCACTTAAAATAGTGCTTTGCCTTTTGCTTCTAGAATTGTTAAGGTAATATCAACAGAGGCTTCAGATAAGTAGTACAATCATAAGAAGATGCGGTGGAGCCCTTTCAGAGATCCTGGGCAACTGTTTGAAATAATGACCTAATCAGTGGTAATGTCTTGATATGTAAGGTAATTTTAGTAACCCAAGCACACTTCACTTTGTCCAAAAGTACCTCACACCATAATTTTGCTGTAAAAGATCCTTATTGAAATATCACATTTCTTTCTGATCTGTTAATGTATTATTACCCTTTTTGGAGGCCCTTTTCCCCCCAAGTACATAAGGACTTGCTTTAAAATGCCACGAGCAGGGAGCATTTAGGAAAGTAATCTTTTACTGCTGCCAGATCTATCTAGTAAATGTCTTTGTGTGATTAAGAGGGACAGATTTTTTTCCTGCAAAGGGAAAGATGGAATAGCCAGAGAAAATTTAAGCCTTCTAATCCCTAAGATGCACTGATAAAGGCACAAATTACACCTGACAAAGTACTGGGGAATAATGGGCAGCAATTTCTGCTAACAAGGGAACAATGACAAATGCACTATATTTGTCAAGGACATGAAGTATGTCCAGGACAAGTTGTAGCTAGAGATTTGACCTTTGCCAAGAGAGCTGGTCTGAGAAATGGATGTGTGTTCAAGAACTGGAGCATGGGGGACATTTCCCTGACCAGCAGATGAGACAGATTGCTTTGTTTCTGCAAAACTGTGGGCATCTTTCTTTTCCTTTGCTGCTTTTTCCATCTGATGCTTGTGTCCATTGTCCCTCATTCTGTCACTGTGCATCACTGCGAAGAGTCTGGCCACATGCTGTTGTACATGTGGAGAAGAGAAGGCTTTGTGGAGACCTTATAGTAGCCTTCCAATATCTGAAGGGGGCCTACAGGAAAGCTGGGGAGGGACTATTTACAAGGTCTTGGAATGACAGGATGAGGGGCAATGGGTTTAAAGTGGCAGAGGGAAGACTTAGACTAGATGTTAGGAGGAAGTTCTTTACAGTGAGCGTGGTGAGACACTGGCACAGGTTGCCCAGGGAGGTTGTGGCTGCTCCCTCCCTGGAGGTGTTCAAGGCCAGGNCCCTGTAGGTGTTCAGGGCCAGGTTGGATGAGGCCTTGAGTCACCTGTACTAATGGGAGGTGTCCCTGCCTATGGCAGGGGGTTGGAACTAGATGATCCTTGAGGTCCCTTCCAACCTTACCATTCTGCGATTCTATGATTCCACCCTTTAGGTATGAACAAAGATTCTGGCTGGGAGTCTGTAATGTCTTCTGGACACATTTCCTTTCAAAGGCTCCATTTCGATGAGCTGCCATTTTCTTACTGTGGAAAACCCAGGATGCAGTATGTAATATAAAGCCCCTTGGCCTGACTAAAGGCAGGGTGCATGACCTTCTCTTCAGGTGATTTTTTTTTTTTTTTTTTTTTTTTTTTGGGNCTTTGATTTTTTTTTTTTTTTTTTTTTTTAAGCTAAATGCAGGTCACTCTTTGCAGTCACACAGGCCTATGGGTGAGATGCTGGGGCCAAAACTTCTGCTTGATTTAAAGCTTTTTCTTACCAAACAGATCCTAAAAGCCCTAGTAAATGTTTCTGTTGCTGGTGACATGATCTGTGAAACTGGTGGAGAAGGATGCAATCACCTCACTTACCTCACGCACCACTTTCTGCTTTTCCACTGGCACCTCATCAAATGTCTTCACACTCAGTGGTCGCTTCTTGCTGTTGCTATGGAAAGAAAAGAAGTGGAGGAATCAGCATAAACCCCAAGTATGTTCCTCACCATTTGGTAGCTCAATGGACATCCCTGACAGCTCGGTTTCCTGGGCAAGTTTTTGTTTCTTATTTCTTGTAACTAATAAATAATGCTCTGACGAAAATTTGTCCAACTCCTTCAAAACAGGCATATGGAGAGAGGACATCAGGCAGTGCCCAGCTATATCAAATCTTTTTGTTCTTGCTCCTACATTTTTCTTACCCACTTTCCAGTGCACTCCAGCGATTAACACAGTTGTTCAGGTTTTCTTCTACAGGGCAGGTTTTGGAGTTCGGTTCTCCATCAGGACACAAGGTGATGTTCAGTGGAATGTAGTCTTTCCCATCCTGTGAAATTCATAACAGAAACCACAAAACTGTTTGAGATTTAGCTTGTACTTTACATCTTGAGTGTGAAAGGTGATGGTATTCTGCAGAGCTTTACACTGGATTTGATTTTCACTTCATGATGCTTCTTCAAAGCCAATATGATGTTCTTCACATGTGCAAAATAGAACATAGCTTTATCCAACAAGTACTGTAGAGAAGGTGACCTCTTGGGATTATCAAGTCAATCCCCCTCTTCTAAAACAGGGGGACCCAGAGTGGCTTACCCAGGATCACAATGACCAAGCAGGTTTGGAATCTCTTCAGAGAAGCAGACTCCACAGCCTCTCTGGGCAGCCTGCTGCAGTGCTCACTGCCAAGACATTTCTTCTTGTGTGTGGGTGGAACTTCCTGTGTAGAGTTTGTGTCTATTTTAGCCCAATGCATTTATCCCTCCACTGGACATGGTTTAATAGCCAAGATAGTGTTAGGTTGACCACTGAACTTCATTATCTTTGGAGGTCTTTTCTAGCCAAAGTGATTCTATTATTCTAATTGTAAGGGTGCAGTCTCAAGGACACCTAAATCCACATTTGAGCCATGTTTTTAGGAGGAGGAGAGCAGCACTAAGTCACAGAATGGCCAATATGACTCAAAGAGGTTGTGCAATTGGTAAATGAATATTTTCTATTTATAGAGTCTTTGCTTTTATTCAGCTTAAGGAGTTGCAGTTTAGGAAGAGCCAGACTTTAAAGTGGCAGACTTAAAGGATTTTATTTCTTATCCTCACAAAAAAATGCTGCAGGAAGTTTAATGGCATTCAGCACGCGTCTCTGTAAGCTCTGCATTGTCATTTGTGCTCCTGAAGTCATCTTCAGAAATGACTCTTCAAGTCCTAAATGGTTTGTCCAAATTTCCTTTTGCTTGGATTTTTTAATTTTGAGCAGCAGTTATGTGCTCTATTCCCTTATCATGATTTTTATGTCTCCTTCATTTACGGTGGTTCTGGGCTAAACTCCTAAGCTCTTCGTATTGCAGACTGGTTCCTCCTTGACTTAGCTGCGCTAAATTTTATTTCCAAACAGGATGGAGACGGAGGAGAGCGATTTCTCCCTAAATTAAATTGACAGTTACATAACTGGGCTGGTTGTTTTTACTGAAGAAGAAAACTGATTTAACTATCCTGAAATTAATAATTATGTAATTGGCTTTCTGAGATTTAAACTGCATCATTTTAAAGCTCCTAAGAGCACTGATGAATATAAGCTCAGAAAATGAGAGAGAAAAGTTCAGACTGACAACTGGCAGTTTACTATGTTGGAATCTAATTAAAACTGTGAGATAAAGCCCTATTGTTCCTCTAAGGGGCAACTCAGCATTTTTAAAATTAATGTCAATTTCTGCTTATTATGGATGGCTAAACATCTAGCTGTGAAATATAATCCCCTTTGAACAGCTAGCATTTTCCTTACTCATCCCAACAGCTATTTATCTTGTGACTTCAGTTATGAAGTTGTATCTAAACATGAGAAGGAACTTCTTTCTTGAGGATGATAGAGCACTGGTACAGGGTGCCCAGAGAGGTGATGCAGTCTCCATCTCTGGAGTCATTCCAAGCACACCCGGACCCCATCATTTGCAACCTGCTCTAAATGAATCTGCTGTGGCAGGGATGTTGGTCTGAATGATCTCCAGAGGTCCCTTCCAACCCTTATCATTCTGTGGTTACACTCTGTACAGCCCTTAGCTGTTCATGCCTGCTCAATGTGCACATAAACACACATCTTTGTGTATACCTTTGAGGAAATGTTTGTACCTGCTGTACGTTGGCTTGCAGGAGGTCTCCTAAGCGCTCCACAAGCTCTGTGAAAGTGGGTCTCTCTGTGGGTACTCCATGCCAACAATCCAGCATTGTCTGGTAGCTAGAAAACAAACCATAGCTATTAAGAAAGGAAAAGGACTGAAGCTTTGCTTTCAAACTGTTTCTACTGCTGCTTATTTTGGTCCTTGTTTGGATAGTTTGGGATTATGACAGGTTCACGTCTCCATGTGCTGAAATTCTCTTCTAGTTTCCATATGGGATTCTTTTTCTTTCTATATTCCTGCCTTAGCTGAGCCTTTTTATTTTCACCTGACTTAAAATTTGACTGATGGTTTCAGCTGATATTGCTGAAATAAATCGCAATTGTGGATGCCTAGTTTGTGTCACAGATCTGGAAATCAAGGCAAGACACAGTGGGCTCCTGAACTACTTCTGTCATGGGGAGATCTTGTTGGCAAAGGTCAGTCTGACTTGGTCTGTGGCATTCATCTGTTGTGCATATCTTGGGTGCACTGACACAACTACAAAGCTTACCAAAAACAAGATACGTAGCTATCATCTGATGACATCTTTTCTTCCTCCACACTTAAATATGGTCTCTTTTGTGAGACTAAAATGACACACACAAACTCTCAACACAAAACCAGGAGCTCTTACACTTCTGGAGTAGAGTACTCTGGAGATCTCATCCGAGTTCCTTCTTTGAGCCGTCGGCAAAAGTCCTCATCTATCTGCACTCCAGGGTATGGCGAGGCACCTGATGGGAGAAATAAGGAGGCTCTAGAATGACATGATTTTGTTAGTCTGAAACTTTAAGTGACCTCTTGGTCAGTGGTAGAGAGGTTCCGGCTCATTCCGTTGGTTACATCTATTGTCCAAATTGTCAGTCTGCCAGCATCCTGCACTAAGTGAATACACATGGAGTACATCCTGCTCATGGATGACTCATCACCCTAGAATCTCTGGCATCTGTGAGTAAGCACAGAGAAAGCTTTAGGCATCTGGCTCCTGCAGAAAACCTTAAGACTCTTGCAGTTCAACCTCAGGAGGGGAATTGTCCCCTTCCTGGTTCACCAGTTTAGTGTTGTATATAAGCTGTGCAATCTTAAAGTTTCCTTGAAAAATGACCTTCTTCATTTTTAGCCCTACTTTCTTTCCTGAGTGTCTTTAGTGATGCTTGTTTTCAAGGCTACTAAACTGATGGGGTCCTGAGCAATCTAATATAGTTAAAGATGTCCCTGCTTACTGCAGGGGTGTTGGACAAAGTGACCTTCATGGGTTCCTTCCAACTCAATACATTCTATGATTCAATTGCTGGGAGGATGTTTCATGGCAACCGTAGTTGCTTTTGACAGGCAGACTGGTGGTATTGCACAGACGTTGGCCTAGCAACCGTCAAGGAGGAGTAAGACTTATTTTACTTCCCTGCGTAAACAGAATCATAGAATGGCTTGGCTTGGAAGGGACCTTAAGATTGTTTTAACTCCCCCTGCTATGGGCAGGGAAACCTCCCATTATGCCAAGTTGTTCAAAGCCTCATCCAACCTTGAACGCTTCCAGGGAGGAGGGCTACGATAACTCTCGTCAGGGGAATGACTAGTATTGAACATGCTCATCAACTGTAGAGAGAGAGGGCTGTTCAGAGGTTGTGGTCTTTGTTGTGTGACGTCTGTTCTTTGTGATGCATTGCAAGTGAAGGGGCCAAATATAGAACCTGAGAAAGTGCTCTGTCATATGAGTAATCCAGAGCTCACAGTCTTGATCAAGACTCATCTACTGATGTTTAGAACCTAGTGTGAGTAGACCCATAGCTCTTTAGATCTGCAGGACCTGTAAATGTTAGTCTCTTGCTTCTCAGCAAAGGCTTTGTGGGTGCCCCTTGTCACATGTTTTGGCATCCTTGAGGCTGGATGGTGCATGCTGAAAACATTTTAATCCAGTCTTAACATAGTGGGATGAGTGGAATCTCTATCCAACCCTCAAGGAATCCACCTATAACATTCCTGCCTATTTCCTGCATTCCTCCCTCCCATTTAGAAACACCATCATGTCCTGTGCACTTGGGGGCACAACAAGCACAGCAGAAATCTCTTGGATTAAAGCAGGGAAGAGGATGCCAAAATGCGGTCGCTTCCAGAATTATTCTGCTCCATGAATCTGACTGCTTAGTCTGCAAAACCATGCACGGAGGACCAAAGGCCCTGGCAGATTCCTTAGAGGGCATCTCAACACTCAGTAGACTCCAACAGAGTTCCAAGCTTAGAGACACTTAGCCACAGCAGGTGTGAATTCCTTTGATGTGCTGCAAGTATTGGATAACAGTATCAAGAGTGTTTCCTGGAGTTAAGTAGATTGGAAATCGTCAGTACCATCGTTCTTGCTTTTTGTCTTGATTTTCCTTCGTAGTGGTGTCCTTGGCCTGTCAGTATGATCACAGTAACCTGGTAATTAAATGCTCAGCTTGCGTGGCATCATCCAGTAGCCAAAGAGCTCAAAGCAGTCTTTTACCAGCTCACAGGATCTGTTTGAATAAGTGGATGGACCAAACACTACAGTGTCACCTTCCCCCCAGTTATGCTGTGACAAGAGGCTGAAGATAAGGACAGGTTCTGAGAGCACACTGCTAACAACCCCACTCCTTGGAGAATACATGGCCTGCATGGTCTTTCATTAATTTCCAACTGCTTGATGTGATTGCTGTGCCACCATGGCCACCCAGTTTCCATTTGGAGAACTTGTGTGGAGCCACATTACTGATGAATGACTTGGCTTACAGTCACCATTCTGAGGGGTGGAAGGAAACCCTCAGTTTGCTGACTCTCCCAGGTTGGATCTGGCTCGTGAGCACAGCAGAAGTGGTTGATAGGGATTAGTCTTGCAGGTACATCAATTGAGACTGAGACTTTGAGGGCTGTGTGGTAGAACTGGGTGAGGAGGGATGGAGAATTCCACTTCATCTTAGAATCATAAAATGGTAAGATTGGAAGGGACCTCAAGTATCATCTAGTTCCAACCCTCTGCCATAGGCAGGGACACCTCCCACTAGTACAGGTTACTCAAGGCCTCATCCAACCTGACCTTGAAGATTATAATCTTCAAGAGGAGAAGATTATAATCACTCTTATAATCTGAGTGATCTTTGAGGTCCTTTCTGACCAAAACCATTCTATGATTACATCACTGATCACATCAATTGGAGAATCACCCTGAAGCTGTGCTATGGGATGTTTAGGTTGGGCATGTTGAAAAATTTCTTCCCTGAAAGGGTTGTCCAGCTATGGAACAGGCTGCCCAGGGTAGTGGTGGAGTCTTATTCTCTCTAGGGGTTTCAAAACCATGGAGATGTGTTCCTGAGGGAGATGGTTTAGTGGTGACCTGACAGTGCTGGGTTCATGGTTGGGCTTTAAAGTCTTTTCTAGCCTGAATGATTCTATGATGCTAGGATTCTGTGTTGATGAGTACAGGGTAGGCAAAGAATAATTTTTGATTGCAAGATCTTTTGGTAGTTTAAATTTTGACCAGTGCTGGCCACCTACCATCTGGCAGCAGCTCAGATAAAAGCATGGAATTCTCCCTTTTCCACCTTCTCTCATCATAGTACTTCATCTGGACTATGTGATAAGCTGAATATCTTGGTTTTGGGATGCTGAGGCAACTTGAGAGAAATGTAGACAGAAACATATGGTATGAGGTCTACGCACGATGTTCTCCTTAGGGGAAATCTCTTCCAAAATGCTCAGAGATGTGGCGTGTGTTGGGTACAGTATCACTCTTTTGATCTCACTTAGATTTTAGTAGGATAATAAGATGCTGACGTTATACTATCAGGCACTGCTTGTTTACATAATTATCTTTGATTGCTTTTTGAGCATTCAGATTCCAGGAGACACTGACATTCTGTAATGCACCATAGAACTGATTGCAAGATGTATTAAATGCTGCTGGTTTTACCTGAAGTGTCCTGACCCCATTTCAATAATTTGAAGCTCTGTGCAAACTCAGCCCCAGATGAAAATGAAGTCTTTCAAGTCACGATTTCCCTGTGTATCACCAAAATGGATCCAGTCTGGAGGAAACCTGGAAGGACCCGGGTCCAGACTGAGCTGTGCATTTTACTAATCAGTCTTTGTTTCATTTTTAGAGGGTTCTAAGTCTGTGGGACCCAGTAAAATCAGCAGCTGTATATGGCAGCCAAAACATACCCTGTAGCAACAACAAATAACTTCCATCCCCTGGCTCTCAATGATCTGGAAATCTTTTATATAAGAGAGTTCAATCGGTGACACAAATCCTTAATTAAATATTTATCATGTGAGCTGCAGATATGAGTGGTGCCAAACCACAGGCATGCCTGGATGAGCTCTGTGAAAAAACCCTCTCAGAGAAAAGGGCTGCTTTTGAATCTGTGCCACAGCTTGGAGAGGCATTTGTGATCCACGTCATAGCGAGGGCAGAGGCTGCTCTGTGGATGGCAGCCCATGGGGTCATTTAGTAGATTCTTCTGAATTCAGAAGAGGGTAGTCTATTGTTCCAAGGAAACACCTTCATTATGAAAAGAGACTATTTAAAATTAAAAGAAATCAGGTAAATTATGCTTAAAAATAGAGATTAATCTCAGTGACTATAATTTGACTTTTATTAGACTTCAGTATTAAAGATCAAATGACCCAAAGTTCCCATCTGCTAAACTTGTCAGATCTTTGGGGCTCATAAAATTTGCCTTCTGTGCCAGTCCTTGCCATTCCTCAGCACTGAGTTCCTTGGCTTCCTTGGAGATGCCAAGTGGAGATTGTCCTCTCTGTGTCTCTGCATGTTAATGCTAACACATCTTGGAACTAGATGATCTTTGAGGTCCTTTCCAGCCCAAGCCGTTCTATGAATCTGTTAGTACCTATGGCATTCATTGCTGGTGCTTCTTGAGCTTTGTCTTTCTGTGGTGTTTCAAAACACAGGCAGCAGGTGATGCTATTCCAGAGCCATGGAGCTCGTACATCAAAACAGCTAAACTCTAAATGGGACTGATCTCTGGAAAAAGTGAGAACTGCCACTTGTTTTAACCATTTGAGTGTGAACTTTCTGCTTTTGCAAGCTGATACGAACTAGAGACAAATTCCAAATCAAAGACTTGGACTGAAATCAGACGGTGCTCTTTACAGCCAGCCCTAAAGAAAGATCAGGATAGAAACAGCTCCAGACTTTGCATCCAGATCTGGATTTGGCATCTTGAGCTCCATCATTAGTTTCAACTGATCCATGAAACAAAGATAGTTGGAGATTGCAGATTTGCTTTCAAATTCAACCGCTTACGATGACAATGCTTTTTGTTTTCTTTTGTTGGTGAATGGTGATTAAAAAGCCAGAGCTGACATTCCACAGTTCCCTCAGGAAAACAAAACTTGCCACTCTGGAGGGAGAATTTGAGTGGCACAGTCCAACAGTTTGTAAGAGTCTGTAAGACTGCTTTGTCTATGTTGCAGGGCTTTATCTGCTGGACAGTAACCAGATCTTAGCAAGACTGAGAATTCTAACAGCCCCATGAGATGAAATCTATAGTACATCAACAACTCTGTGACTGTTCTCTCAAAAATGTTGTGGCTTGCAAATGATATGGCCAGACGAGTGTGAATTCAACCTGCTTGCTGCCAAAACGGCTTAGAGCCTTGCACTGGTTCTCCTATCAACCTGCTGGCAGCTGCTTTCTTACTTAGAAAATCTTACTTAGAATTAGTAGGGAAGATAATGAAACTGGGATAAAATGTCATATGGGCAAACTCCCTTGTGTTTCATGGGCTGTCACCAGCAGCATCAGACCACTGTCAACAGCAGCACAATCTGCTGTAACCTTTGAGCTGCTGTGGTTTCCTCGATCTGACTGTTTAGAGCAAAACGTGGTCTGACAGGGAAGCTTCTTCCAAACAGTGTCTCGCTCCTGAGCAGCAGAAGCTTGCACTAACTCAGTGCTCTGTTGGTTTCCGTTAACATAAACATTAAGTCCAGGAGTTTGGATTTTTTTTTTCTCCTCTTCTATAAAATTTTGATTTTTTTTTTCCTTTTTTTTTTTTGCCAGATGGGATTTTGGTTGACTTCAGCCCAGTCACTTTATACCTGATCTGCACTGTGCACTTGTATTAACTAGAAACATGGCACCACCTTATCAGAGAACNCCCCGATTGTCTATTCCAACTCCACTGCCAGAACAAGTTACACAGGATGGCACCCAGATAGGTTTGAAATGACTCCAGAGATGGAGACTCCACTACTTCTAGGCAGCCTGTTCCATCTACTGATAAAAGCTTTTCTTGGCAACAGAGCTGTAAATTATAGGGGTGGGGTGGGGGGAGAGAGAGGAAGGGTTTAAAACCTTAATCAGAAGAAACTGAGCCAAGAAGCAAAATTACTGAAGAGAATTCTCTTCTAACTTAAAGCAGGACGCTTACCTAGAGAAAATATTTCCCATAGCAGCACTCCAAAAGACCACACGTCACTCTGGGTTGTGTAAATTTTGTCAAAAATAGCTTCTGGAGCCATCCATTTAAGTGGAAGCCTTGCCTGAGGATTCAAAAGACACAACACATGATCGCAGCTGCTGTTTCTGATCTGCCCAAGCCTTAGGGGAACGAAAACTCCTGATTAGCATTTTTTCCACTTACATCTCCTTTCCGTACGTAGTCAGGGTCTTTATAAATATCCCTGGCTAGCCCAAAGTCACAGATCTTAACCACGTTGTTCTCTGAAAGAAGGATGTTCCTTGCTGCTAAATCCCGGTGGATGCACTGCAGAGGAATGAGGACAAGTGAAATCAGAGGGTCTACCTGGACAACCAGCCCTTGCTAGAGCTTAAAGCACAAAACCTTCTCTGGAAATGGAAAAAGAAATAAATGAACTCCTGCTGAGAGCAGGTTAGAGAAGGAAAATATGTGTGGGAATCTGCAAATACACTGTCAAAAGAGAAAATAACTTGGGGAAGAAGCCAGATTTTACAGTTGTCTGATTTTCAGTATGTGAAATGACTTTGTCAGTTATGGGTAGATGAAGAGAGTGCCACTTTCCAGTTAGTTGTTCTGTGGAAGGTTTGGGAGAGGCCACAAAGCAGTTGCAACTCCATTTCCATGTGCAGTCCCAGGAGTGTGTGAGAGACTGGGGTAGCTGTGCTCATGATCTGTGTGTGCTGCCCAGATAGCTTGGATGCTGAATGCAAACTCTCAGCTTTGTGCATCCTTTGGGCTGAGAATGATGTTCCATTTACTCAAACAGGCATTGCACAGGCCGGACATGTCCTCCTTCTGTATCCAAATGAGGCACTAACTTCGCTGATAGTCTCCAGCATTGCTGACAAGAACACGAAGTAGCTGGATACTCCCTCTCTGTTTTTCAGTAGTGATTCTGTTGACCATACCAGAGGGACCTTTATGAGAAGTCTTTTCTGCTTTTATTTATGAGGCAGTTCCACAAATTGCCTTACAATCTGTATTCACCTCTCCTATCTAGACGTTTGTGTTACATGTCCTTGTAGCCAAGAACATGATGGATATTCCTTCACAACTCTTTAACTGCTGCTTATTGCTCAACCACCAGAGCTGATGTGATCTTTGACACTTAGATAGAAAAGCAAAAAGCAGATTGCTTAGGCTCAAAAGTGTATTTGGATTTCTCCCTATCAGATGCTCCTCATTCTGTGAAAGAAGTTAATCCCTGATGTTTTAATGAGCTCACTTTTCGAGAGGCGAGAAACTCCATGCCTTTTGCCACTTGGAAGCTGTAGCAAATCAGATCTTCCAAAGTCAGGGGCCTCTTGTAGAGATCCTCAGCATCTAAGAGAAATCATAGACAGGGAAAAACAGTAGAGTAATGGCTTCAAATGTTTTTGGCACTGCAGCCTCTTGCATGCTTATTACTCCTTTTTACTCGGCTCTAGTAAGGCCACATCTGGAATCTCGGATCAGGGTCTGGGTTCCCCAGTTCAGGAGGGACAGGGAAGTACTGGAGAGAGTCCAGTGGAGGTTCCAAAGATGCTGAGGCGCCTGGAGCATCTCTGTGAGGAGTAAAGGCTGAGAGCTCTGGGGCTGTTGAGCCTGGAGAAGAGCAGCCTGAGAGGGGATCTAAGCAATCAAGCTAAAGGGTGGGGTCAGGAGGATGGGTCTAGAATCTTTTCAGTGGTGCCTTGTGGCAGAATAAGAAGAAATGGGGACAAACTGAACACCAGGAGATTCCACCTGAATGTGAGGAGAATATTCCTTGATGTTAGGGTGCTGGAGCAGGCTGTCCAGAGAAGTTTTGGAATTTCCTTCTCTGGAGAGACTCTAAACTCACCTGGTCATTGTCATCCTGGGTGAGCTGCTATGAGTGACTCTGCTTTAGCAGGGAGTTTTGACTAGGTGGTCACTTCAACCCCCACAATGCTATGATTCTATGTGATTCCATGACCCCAGCCCTTCACCAGATTATTTTTGTATCAGGTATCTACTGGGCTTATAACTCAGATTTAGGAATTGCTGACCTAGGGGTGGGAGATCAGATGATGAAAGCATCAATTACGTCATTTAGTTATGGAGAAAGCAACATCTGGGGATAAAAGTGAGGGAAAATATTTACAGTGAGTGAGGAGACTGGGGACAGACTGACTCCATAAATCTGTTAAAATATTGCTATTGCTCCTTTTTACATGAGTGCAGCAGCTTTTATCCGCATGCACTACTAGGAATCTCTTGTGAGAAAATTGGAGCGAACACACACACACCAATTTCAGGAACATGTCAGGCTGTTTAAGGTCTTGGAAAGTGTGTGTCAGTGTGCATGGCACTAACCAAGTAACAAAAACCTTTACAAGAAACTATCTGGGCTTGGGTAGGTTTCTTTTACCTTCTTCATCATCTTCGGAATCACTGTAACTCTTGTCTTCAATAAATCCAGAGCTGGCAGAACTTCCAGTGCTGGCTACGCTCTCAAGGCGCCTCTTGATCAGTTCAGTCAAATCACTGTTGGACTCATCCAGGCTTTTCTCTGCTTGGTCTGAGTTTTCCTGGGACTAGAAATAAACTGATTTTTAGCTTTGACTGGTACAATGGCTGGGGATTCAAAATTTGTTACAGAATGGCATATGGAGCAAGTGTTTTCTACAGATGAGCTTGAATCGTGATGTTCTCTGAAGAACAGAACTACCAAAACCTGATTTTCTGTTTATTAGTACAGAACCTGTTTATTAATACAGAAGCTGACTGGGTGAGACTGATAGATGAGCAAAGAGATATTGTAATTTTCTACCTCTTGTTTGCTTTGGAAACCATGGTAAAAATCACTGTCTGAAGTATGTGTTTGACATGCACTGAAATGCATCTCTCTCACCCTCTCCTGGAGAGTGAGACAAATCCAGACTCTGCAGTTTGTGAAAACAATGGTGAGAAAAAACATTTGGAGTGACTATTCCAGGAAAATCTCCTTCTCTTACCTAAAGTGCCTTATGTACTTTTGTGCCTATACATGATAGCTACTGTAATAATAAAAATAATATTAATAAGGAAGTCATCTGGGAAAATAATCTTGAGGAGGCTCCTGTTACTGACAGGGCTTAAACCAGAGAACCACAGAATGCTAGGGCCTTGAAGGGACCTCTGGAGTTTGAATTCAACCCACACAGAGGTTCTTTCAGAGCAGGTTGCATAGGATGGCCTCTAGGTGGGTTTTGATTATCTCCAGAGATGGAGACTCCACCACCTCTCTGGGCAGCTTGTTCCAGTGCTCTGTCATATTAAGTAAATTTCTCTTCATGTCTAGATGGAACTTCTTATGTTTAGGTTTGTGCCCGTTACACCTCGTCTTATTGCTGGGCACCACTGAAAAAAGACTCTTTCAGTGTTCCATCACTGTGGTGAGAAAATAGTGTCTTCAGAAACACCAAACTGTCTGAGGGCCAATGCAGGGAAAAATCCAACCTGTGGTCAGTAGTTGTTAATTCTCTGCCTTGGAATGGAGAGAACTCAGCATATTTTTACCTTGTAGGCAATGAAATCTCCTCGCTTTCCTCTTAGATAGTTGGACAGGTTGCCGTATTTGCAATATTCCACTATGACCATTAAAGGACCTGAAAAGACAGTGAAAGTCAAATGAGTTTTGGAGCACCTCTAAGCACTTTACCCACTTATCCTCACAAATCCTCCTTGCAATAAGGCAATGCTGTCACTCTGTGTGGATGAGAAAATGAGACAGAGAAGTGATGCTGCAGGGGTTATGAAGATAAGACAGTACTGAATCTGCCTCCCTCATTAGATGGTAATAGCTGACACTTATTCCATATGTATAAACAAAGGAAAATCCAGAATGATGAGCAAGAATATACAATCCCATCTGTTGTTAAGGTTGTTTTGCTCTATACATAGATCCATAGCATGCATCAGTCTTTGTTTTTCTCTGCTGTCTCCACAGCTTTGATTTGTGTGGAACTGATGCTACTAGAAACAACAAAATACAGTTTCAAAGAACCATAGAATTGTTTTGGTTGGGTGAGACATATAAGATCATTGAGTCCAACCAATGACTCATCACTGCCAGGTCAGCACTAAACCCTGTCCCTCAGCACCACATCTCCAGAGCAGCCTGGGCCAGGACTTGGTAACCCTTTTAAAGAAGAATTTTTTTTCTTATATCCAACCTAAACCTCCTCTGAGGCAACTTGAGGCTATTTCTTCTTCTCCTGTCACTTGTTTCTCAGGGGAAAAGACCAACACCCACTTTGTGCCAGCCTCCTTTCAGGGAGTTGCAGAGAGCCAGAAGGTCTCTCTTCAGCCTCTCTTTCTCCAGGCTGAACAACCCCAGTTCCCTCAACTGCTCTTCAGAAGTGTTGTGCTCTAGACCCTCCACCAGCTTTTGTTGCTCTTTTTTTGGACCTACTTGAGTACCTCAATGTCTTTTTTTGTAGTGTGTGGCTCAAAGTGGCTTGACTGGTACCCAGTACAGGGGGATCATACAAGTCTAAATCAAAAGTTGCAGAAATGTGTAGTCTGAAGTTTTTGAGAGCCTGGGAAGTCCTACCAATTTCTTCCTTCCTTATTTCTGCTCAAACTTCTCTAGAGTTCAGTGCAATTGTTGCTTTTATACAATTATGTGTATTTTTAAGATCTACTTGAAAATGCTTTTATGTTTCAGTGTGAGCTATTAGGGAAAAGCTACATTCTCTGCCTTTTAGCATAATCACTGTCCTTTGTAACCATCATAATGGAAGAGAAGGTGAAATTGTGGGTCTAGTATGCATATAAACATATATTAACAATCCTAAGCAACCAGGCTTTCATGTCCAGAATCCTTTTTCTGCCTTGAAGCTCCATATTTTAAAATTAGGAGTCTGAACTTCAAAGGAAAAGCACTCAGAGCTGCCCTTGGCCATTTGAGGAGGCAGCTTTGAAGAGCTCTTTTACCTGGCTGTCTTAGAAATACACGGACTTGGACTGTACTCTGCTTGCTTGGGCCAGTCTGACACAGGCTATAGTGACTGGAATGGCTGAGAGCAGGGCTGTGAGGGAGAGCGGGGGGATTCAGGAGGGAAGAGTGAACTTTGGAGATCCTGGCTGCTGCTGTTTGGAAGCAGGTCACCACTTCAAAAGGAAAATGGGGAATTTTAGCAGTAATAACCAGTGGATTGTGACAATAACATAAGGGCATGTGTAGAATCCTGCACTTGAGGACGAACTACCTCCTGATACAGTACAGGGTAAGACTTGATCTGCTGGAAAGCAGCACCACAGAGAAGGACCTGAGAATGCTGGTAAACATGAAGATCACCATGAGTCATCAGTGTGCCCTCACAGTGAAGAAGACCAGTGGTGTCCTGGGCTGCCTGAAGAAGGATGTGGCCAGGAGTTTCTCTTCCCCCTCTACTCTGCCCTAGTGAGGGCACATCTGGAATACTGGGTCCGGTTCTGAGTTCCCCAGCTCAAGAGAGATTTGGATTTACTGGTGCCTTTCAGAACTTTAAGGAGCAAATCAGAAAGCTGGAAATAGACTTTTAAGGAGGGCCTGTTGTGACAGGGTAAACAGTGATGATTTGTGCTGAAAGACAGAGATTTAGACTGGAGAGGAAGAAATGTTTGACACTGAGGGTGGTGAGACCCTGTCCCAGGTTGCCTAGAGGGTTGGCAGATGCCTCATCTCTGGAAGCATTGCAGGTCAGGTTGTTTGAGGCTCTGAGCAACCCGCTCTAGTTGGACATGCTCCTGCTGATTGCATGTAGTTGGACTAGGGAAGCTTTAAGGGTTCCTCCAAGCCCGTATCATCCTATGACACTATGAAGGTTATATCTTCGCCCAGAGAAACAATCAGATCAGGATAGAGCAGGCTGGAGAACAGGAAAGTGATGGGAGTCCTGTGACACAAAGCTCCTCAGGGGCTGGACAGTCACAGTAATTGATCGGTTATTGAGATGGGTCTTGTTACACAACTAGTACTCTGTGTCTGAATTAGCATTTTGGTTAAGAACCTTTGATGTCTTAGTAATGTCACCGTATTTTAGGTGCCTATTTGTGTTAAACCACTTCATTAACCTGGCAGGAGTCTCAACAGTATCCATAGTGGTTTTTTTCCTTCTCATAGTCTCAAGCAAAGGCTACTTCTTATGCATCTGAATCTGAAAACCTTCCAGCTAAAGGTGGCCGTTCTCCCATACAAGCTTTTGGGGTCTGCAGTGCTACAACAACTTCTGCAAGTTCCCTGTTCATGACTCTCGGCTTACAGTGTTATCTGTGCCTTCTGGTTACTGAGTGCTCCTCAAGGAACTGGGAGTCTCTTGTTGGAGGGCAGATTTCATCCCTGGCATCCTACCAGATCTACCTCACTGGAGTTTTATTTTATGACCTGTGACTGGAGAACTACATGTTCCTTGGGGAGGAGAGGGCTTTAGAGCATCAGATGACAACAGATGTGTGCACCATCTTTCCTCTTCATTTATTTTACTCCAGTGGTGGTTGGTGGTTTATTTTATTTTTTTTTTGTTTCTTTTTTGAGTGTGGGGTTTGGTTTTTGTTTGGGGTTTTTGTTTGTTTTGTTTGTTTGGCTTGGTTTTGTTTTGTCCTCAGCTCTTCTAAATCTATCCTTTGGGGAATGTTTTGAAGGTTCATTGTCAGCAGCTAAGAGGCATCTCTGAGAGTTGTTACCCTCAAGTTAAAGTAACAGATAAGGATGCTTTGTATGGAAGAATGGGAAGGGAAGTTTTAGTGACAAAGGTCTTAGATTTATGGAGTTCTTTGTGCAAGTCTGTACTTGGCAACAGATTCTTTGTATGATCTACAGCTATTTGGACCTGTTCAGCTTCTTGGAAATTCGTGCTGTTGCTTCATTCAGCTTTGGGCTGCTCAGGCTTCACATATACTACACAAAAATTGCCTGTGTTTGCCCAGTAAGGGTGGAGTGCTTGGACAAGAAGGAGACCTCAAGCAGCTAACTGCTCAGCCTGGTGCATCCTCCTGATAAGGCAGGGAAAAAGAAGGTAAAGAACCTTTAAAGTGATCAGTATGTGAAGGAATTGGGTACCTAATTGCAATTAAGGATTCTGCATCCCTTCAGTCTATAACTCCTTTGGAAGATAAGCTTACAAAGGATAGAGAAAGAGAAACTAGAGAAGTGATGTCACTGACTGGGAGAAGACTTTCAGAAACCAGTGATGAGATGTGGCTGTATTTTGCAGTGGCAGAAGTTCTCCTATGAGCAGAGAGGTAGAAATATATATATTTGTGCTTGTATTAACTGCCTGTGGATGACACTTGGACTCCACCACAGGTTACATCTAAACACCAAAGTGTTGTTTCTTCACTCTTTATTTACTGAGGACCTCTCACCTCCAGCTTTGGTGCAGGCTCCCAGCAGGTTAACAACATTCAGATGATGTCCTATGTGGATGAGGATCTTGAGTTCAGACATCAAAGCCTTGCATTCATTAGTAGTTGCACATTCTGCTTAAGATAAACAGGAAAAAAATCATCTTTGCACAACAGGATATTTTTGACAGGACCCAGCAAGATCCTGTTTATACTTGGAAACAAAACCCACCCAGGTTCCTTGCAGTATCTTTGCTTTTCAAGTCCTTCAACAGATAATAATTCATCCGTTTCATTGTCTGTTGACCTTTATGAAGTGGGATAACACTTTATCTTTTGTGCGACTCTTCCTTTCTCTAGCACGTGTTATGGAGGGTTACTGTCCCATAGCAGAACCCTCCCCTCAAATCACTCTTTGTAGGGACTGAGTTTTGCAAGCCTAGCAGAGGAACAACCAACCACTCCAACAACAGCAAACAGGACAACGTGTTCTTCCACCTCTGATGCTGACGTGCAGTTTAGGACTACTTCTCTAAAATATCTCAGAATATATTTTTCCACAGTACTCCACTCCAGGTGATGGAAGAATCCAACATGTCTATAAATTGGGTCCCAAAATGTACTTGAGAATGCACAGCATTCCTAAATCTCAGCCCTGTGAGTCCTCATTGACCCACAGAATGTATACAGCAGAGCAGAGGGACCATACTTGAGTGTGAACCATGAGCCTGACATGGGGAAGCACTGTCTTAGGCTGCAGTTCCATTCTATATTGCTGCCAAAGCTAGAGAAGGCACTGTCAGACCAGGACATTGCTCAGATGCTGGGTTGTACCCTCTGCCTCCCAAAACTCTCACAATGCATTTCAACAAGAGGAGTTGCATTCTGTTTTGCCTTTATATGGTGTAGGATTTCAATATGGAGAAACAGTTACGTAACAGATTTTGGTGTAACAAATGTAACTACTTCATCTGCTTGTAGAACTCTCCATAAACAAATCTTTCACCAAACTGTGTCACACAGAAGGAACCGTTCCAAGGCCAAGATTTCTTCTGTCAGCAACATGTGGAGATGGGAATATTGCTCCTGATTTACCCTGGCATGAGCTGGAACATGTTTGGCAAAATTTAGACAGACCAACCTCAGGAGCGTTTCAGATGGTCTTGCACATCAAATTTTAGCCTTCAACCTGGAACTGATACGAGGCCAGTTCATGGAAATGACAGGCAATGCTGCAATTACCGAAATGCAGACATCTTCAGAGCCTTTTTTTGGTTCCCTGCCCCAAATGGATTGACTCACACTAGGGAATCTGCTTTATTCAGGAAGGTGATGAGCTATGGACATGTTAGATGAGGAGGGACATGCCAGAGCAGGAGGCTACTGGCTTCATTGAGAGAGGAAGGTGTAAAATGATGGAAGAACTATCAAATATTTTGCTGAATATGTGCAGGCAGAGTAGAGTTGATATGAGTATCACGATGGGATGCACAGTGTGGAGGTGGATGAAAACCCAGAGCTATCTGGGTAGTAAATTTTGGATGGAGAAGCAGATATGTCTGGATCAGGGCCTTCTAGGACACTTTGGGGATCTGGAGGTGAACATGGAAAAGAAGAAATAACAGCAGGAGAGAAGGTGATCTGAAGATCTACTGATTACTGCAGAGAAAGGAGACCAGATTTGGAGGAAGTCCAAAGAGGTGATAAAATGACATTTGTGAAATTTCAGAGAGATGGAAGCAACAGAGCACTGGGAGAGACAGCTAACCATGGAAGTTCTTGAATCATGGCATTGCAGGGGTTAATAGTGTCATGCAGGGGTGACGCAGAGCAGTGTGGGTTGTGAAAAGCCATCCAGTGAGCATGGATTGTGGCTCTGACAAAAAGCTAAGGTTAAAAACCACCAGCCCAAGCAGCCAATGTCCTGGCTGGTGTGTTTATTCCTAAACTGTGCAGAAGCTTTGTATTTTGATACAGTGTGAGAGAAGAGGCTCCAAGTTGCCCTTCCCCACCACCAAATGGGAAAAGCTTCCCTTAATTTCAATAATTGTGAGCAAGTAGTCTCTAATTCACTCCCTTGGCGTTGCTTGATTTTTTTCCAACCCCTTGAACTGTTCTACATCTGGAAGGGCTGCGATCGAAGGCTCAGATCCAATTTCAGCCTATCTAATGTAATTACATTCTGTAATCTGTTTCCCTCCTAACCCCATGGACCTGGAAGCTGCTGTTTCCCTCCTCTAGGAATACCAGACTTAATCAGCAGCACAGTACGGAGCCCGCTTGTCATTTCCTACCCGGTACCATCCACTGCATAATGACTAATTGCTCCCATATGACACACCCACTCCCTTCCCAACACAATGAAATTGGGACTGGTTCGGGAGCTGAGAACTGGAAACCTCATCGACCACAGGTTCCCTGAGGAGTCTGGGGAGAATCTCAGAGGGATATATGTACCTTTAAGCATTTTTACGGCAACTGTTTTGCAGGTTGAAGATTTATCAATGCCAAAAGCAGACGCCTCCACCACCTTCCCAAAAGCACCATGACCCAGTGTTTTACCTAGAGAAGCAAGAGTCAAGAATGAGCCAAAGGGGACTTATGGCAGTCTGCATCAGATAAGAGGGAGACATGCACTCTCAGCTCTGCAAGACATACAAGGCTCCAGTGCCCAGGCACGACGCAGACCGAGAGTTGATAGCAGCCTGTATCACATATGTGCAGCCTATGGATATAAAGGCTGGAATTTATATCCATAGGACTTCATGCAATACAGTAGGTGACAGAACAGAGCAAAGTAACTACATCTGCATTCAGTTGAAGGCAAAGCTGAATACATTTACAAGGTTTAAGGGTAAAAAGCATTCCATACAGTTGTCCTGCAGCCCAGGAAATTTGGAGTTTGGGTTAAACACAGAATTGTGGAACTTTGATCTCACATGAATCATGGTCCCAGACTGTAGCCACCTAAAGCACTCAGGTGGCAGAAACTATTAACTCTTCAATTATTGATATTTCCTTGGCATAAAAGCTATACTAAATGGAAATTAGGATCAGAATCCTGGTTTATATTCCCTTTTCATTTTCATGCCTCTGTTTCCTAGTGTGCTCTGAGGGGTCTGACCCACTATGCAGCAGAGTAGCCTGACCACCATGGTCTGGCTTTTTGGTTCTCCTACTTTGACTCAACATCCTGCCATCATCTCAGTTTTTGTTCTTTTTGTCTGTCTTCCTCCTCGTTCCATGTTTTCCAGCTAAAACACCAAGTGCACGCAGTACAGGTCTGTTTCCTGCACTCATCACTCTATGCAGCTGTTGCTGTGTTCCTCTGCAAACAACCTGCTTTTTACATTGCCTTGCTCCATCATCCGGTGAGCTGAGCTGCTGAGTGAAATTTGGTTTGTTTTTTGAGGATAGCTCTTTACAGCTCAATGTCAAGTTCAAGTGATTGATAAGGGATAGGTTTCATCAAAATAAATTCACTGAAAGGTTGTCACCTTTCAGATTGCTTTCTCTTTCCCTTTTCCTTTATTAGTGTGAAACCATCCTTTTGGCAGGGACAGTACCTGGAGGTACCTTTCTTCCCTGTCAAGAGCTTGGCTTCACTTCTCCAAGAAAGAGGTGGTAGCTATTTTTGAGCAAGACAACACAATTATAAAATGTACTGTGTTGGAAAAGACATCTAGAGATTGTCTAGTCTGACCCCGCTGCAGTAAACAGGGGCATCTGCAACTACAGGAAGTTGTTCAGAGACCTTGAATGTCTGCAGGGATGAGGTCTCCATCTTTGCTTTTCTTCCCAAATACCATATTTCATCTCCTATTAGAGACAATCTTGATTTCTGGGACTCACTGCCAATTCTCCCCTAGGACAGGCACTAAATGATAGGCTGCCTTTTGGGTTGCACAGTGGATCCACTGAAGTTGAGGAAGGTTAGAAATCATCCCTCCTTACAGCAAGGACACCCAAGCCACTCACCCAACCGCAGCCTGTCTCTTGGGAACTCCCACTTGCTGCTGTCATAGGGAAGTCGGTCACACTGCTCATCAAGAGGCATCTCCTCTGGATCCATGATAATTGACAGGTATCCTGTTTTAATATCTGTGGCATCAGGCTAAAAACAGGGGTGGAAAAATTAAAAAAAAATCATATGATCACAGCATGGTAGAGGTTGCCCATGATCACAATGTCCAAGCAGGTTTGGAATCTCTCCATGGAAAGAGACTCCAGAACTTCTCTGGGTAGCTTGCTTCAGGCTTCCAGCACCCTCACACTAAAGAAGTTTCTCCTTAAGTTAAAAGGAAAACTCTTGTGCTCTAGTTTGTATTCCTTGCCCCTTGTCCTGTCACTGGGCACCGCTGAAAAGAGTCTGAGCCTATCCTCTTGCCCATTAACCTTTAGCTTTTGCTGAGCACTGATCAGATCCCCTCTCAGGCTGCTCTTCTCCAGTCTAAATAGTCCCTAAATAGCCCCAGGTCTCTCAGCCCTTCCTTCTCACAGAGATGCTCCAGCCCCCTCATCATTTTTGTAGCCTCCACTGGACTTTCTCCAGTTGTTCCCTGTCTCTCTTGGTCTGAGGAGCCAGAAACTACCCATCTGTCCCAAATATTGAACCCTAAACTCTGATACCACCATAAACTGGGTCCAGTCCCAGACCCTTTGTGCAGTGTGCAAGTTCTCTTACTTTCCTCAGCTTCCGAATGAAGAGGGTCAGGAGAAGCCAGAAGAGGGTAGCAGCTAGACCAGTGCAAACCAGAATGATAACTTCAATGTTGGATTTCTCCTCAGAACCTGTAGGTTAAATACATAATGAAATCTTGAATGCAGCCAAAGCCTGTGACTGAACAATAGCTCTCTTCAGTCCAACACAATATGTGGATTTTGCCTTAGCTTGGATCTCACCTTGGATTTTGATGAAGGCTGATGTGCTGTCTTGGCCCATGTCATTGGATGCCTTGCATTCATAGAGCCCTTCATCATCCTTTTTCACTCGCTCAATGACCAGGGTGTTGTTTTCCATGGAGATTCCTGTTGGAAGAGATTTTGGTTAACATTATCAACCTACCTGCTTACAAATTGCTACTTAGAGACAGGGAACTCAAGGCCAGCTCCCATCCATGGAGACCTGATATGCATTGTTGTTAGGAGATATTTTAATACCATGCCCCTCACTGTGGTCTGGCAATAACCTTTCCTTGATACTGCTTTTCTCCTCAATACTTGTGTAAATTATGTAGAAACTATTTAGCCAACAGCAAATATGACTTCTAATTTGTTATGAGCAGACAGAGCCTGAGAAAGCTCCCATGTTAGTTCCAAGTTAGTGAAGAGAGGTTTTCTGATAGTTTACCTGCCCTGTCAAACAGAGAACTCAGTGAAATTGTTGGAGAAATTGCTGGTTTGGAGGCTGTAGGTATCAGTGGAAGTTCTACATGTGGAACATGGAGATCAGGTTATGCACATCCCTGGAAAAATCTTTTCATGCAGCAATCAGGCTGCTAGGGGATAGAGGTGAAGTGGGAAGAGGAAGTGTGCCTAGGCATGACCTGTGAGGCTTTTTTACATTTAATTTTCCTGATTATTTTTCCACATTTAATTTTTTCTGATTTGTGGCACAAAACTCAGAACTCATCTGTAAAACTTAAGGACATGTTTGGGACAGAAATATGGAAAGGTGTCAGGCTTGGTGTTGGAAAGGGACAGACTTTTCAAGTTTTTGGGTGTTCTGCTGATGAATCCTGTTGTTGTTAACAAGAGTACTGTACGTAACTTGCCATGCACCACACTGAAATATTTACCCTGAGGTATCTTTTCCCGATATTTAATTTATGTTTCCAGGGCTTGGATGAGTTACATGCTTGTCCCTCTAGAATTATTTATAAAATTTCAGTAGCTATAAAGAGTTTCTCTTAGAACAGTCTGATCTGAATTATGGATGATCCTAGATTTCCTACCTAGTCCAAGATGCAAAGTTAAAGTCACAGGACCAGCTACTGCCTTGGAATTCTCTATGATTTATAGAAGATGTAAGGATAGAAAGCTGAGAAGAAACTCCAGGCTCTGTGGTACCTGTGGTAGCATTGCACCCCAGAATCCTAGCACGGTGGGGTTGGAAGGGACCTCTGGGGCTCATCCAGTCCAATCGCCCTGCTAAAGCAGGGTCACCCACAGCAGCTTGCCCAGGATCAGAATCTCTCCAGAGAAGAAGATGCCAAAACTTCTTTGAGCAGCCTGCTCCAGGGCTCCAGCACCCTCACAGCAAAGCTATTTCTCCTCATGTTAATGTTCCTTGTCTCTCTTGAACTGGGGAGCCCAGAATTAGATACTCACTTCAAGATCACGGGTTGATCTTCTTCAGCCCATTGCTCACAATCTTCTAAATGCAACCCAGGAGATTTTTGGCCTTACTGGTTGAGCTGCAAGCACACTCTCATCACTACATTGCAGGCGATAGAGGACACACCGTGGCATGCCCTGAACCCTGCTGTCAGGTGCCAACCCACAGTGTGCTGCAGCAGATTCTGCTCAGACCCCAGGGGTATGCAATGGTTCCAGCTGGTGTTTCCAGCCAAGCAGGTACACTGTGTCTCGCTGGGCTGTTGTTTCTTGCACACAGGCTGAGCAGCAGCCGGCTGTGCTCTTCGCTTTCCTAATGCTATGCTAATTTATGCAGACTATCTGCATGCCTGCAGACACCAACGCTGCCACTAGCTTACAGCAAGCTGCATAAGCAGGTGTTGGGTTGCAACTAGTTGGCAGCTTTGACCTCAAATTCCAAGTTGGAGACTACTGTGGTCTGATATATTTGGCTTTGTGTGTATGCTCCTGAGGTTGTGTGTTCCATCCTGTCTCAGCCATGCTTGTGATAGCCATGGAGATGGAGGTCTATGCTGGCGGTGAACCTGAAAGTCTGTTATGCTTTGGTAGGCACACTATTGTAGCCTGCTGGGCTCACCTGATGCTGCTGAAATAGGGTAGCCATTCTTCTTCCACGTGATCTGAGGGTCTGGTGTTCCACTGACTTTGCACTCCAGCACAATTTTGCCACTGATGTTAACTTCCAGATCTGTGAGGTTTTGTATCACATATGGTGCTGCCTTTGCTGCAGGCACAAAGAAAACCAGCGTACAGTGAGGTTTCAGAAAGCACCTTCTGCTCTTTTCTCTCCTATGTCCTCCTGCATGGCCCTGACCTTCTGTGTGGCCTTTCTGGACTGGAAGTGGCAAAGGTTTGGATGATGAGGGGTAGCAAAAATCTCCCAAAAGGTTATGGGAGGTGGGTGAGTTCATTTGGCATATTTTCAAAGTGGCTAAGCTTAGGTTTGCCCTCAGCTCAAACCTCCTTAAGTTTCTCATCCTCTGAAGAACACAGAGGACGGTGAGTGGGAAGAGCAAATGCAGAGTGAATGCAAAAAACCCAACAAAACTCAAAAAGAGAAAGGAAGAGGCAAAGAGATCTAAGGATTTGGTGTCCTCCATCATGACTGCAGTTATCTACTTACTACAAAGCAAGTTAACCTCCTCTTTATCTTCATTTATAAAAGGTACAGGGAAGCAGTGAATAAAATCCCAAGCACAGCATTAAAAATACATCAAACCTGCAGCAGGATGGTAGCTGGGGGGTGTCAATACATTTAAAATGCCTTCTTTGTACAGGAGAAGGGGGGGCTGGTTTGGAGGGACATTTCCATGCACGTTCTCTAGCAGAAGTGCCTCTCTGACACTTGCAGGACAAATAACAGACCCCAGTTCTCCCATGCATCTATTCCCAGTTTAGCTGTGTTTTTCCTATAGCCATCACGTGTAGGTGTCTGTGTAGGTGGAAATTTGACTAAATGAATAAAAATATCTTCCAGGGGAGAGGGAAACTTATAGCTTGAATACAGAGTGCAGAGGAAGCCCAGTGCCTCCATGGCAGATGATGCTGACAGGTGGCTCTGGTACAGGCAGTGGGGACAAGCCAAACCACCAGCACTCCCTAATACCAGGATGAGATTCCTCCACACTCCAGGAAGAGGCAGGTGCTCATACTATTTCCTAAAATAAATTCCCTCCCACTCAGGTGGGAGCTATGTGAGCCACAGCTGTGGTGAGAGCATCTTTTCCTTGTGTGTGTGCCTGCACTGAGCAGAAATTATAGAACTATAGAATGGTTTGGGTTGGAAGAGACCTTAAAGCCTGTCTAGTTCCAATCCCCTGCCAAGGACAAGGACACCTGCTAGACCAGGTTGCTCAAGGCTCCACCCAACCTGACTTTAAACGTTTCCATATGTATGATTGAGTACCAGTCCACTTAGAGGAATATGACAAAAACCCCAAACCAGAGCTCAAGCTCTATATTAGGATAGTCACTTACAAATGAGAAAGAATTTCAGGCACTGTAATAGGTTGTCCAGACAGGCGGTGGAGTCACCATCCCTGGAGGTGCTCAACCAATGTGTGAATCTGGCCCTTTGGGACATGGTTTAATAGCTGTGGTGGTGTTAAATTGGTGGTTGGGCTCAATGATCTTGGAGGTCTTTTCCAGGTGAAATGATTCTATGATTCTAAATGCTGGACACCTGGTCTGAGAGCCTTCCAAGGCAGCAACAGATGCCCAGCATTTCTGTTCCAGTATTGCAGCCTCCTTCCCATTGGCAGCACCTACCTCTGACATGGAGCTGGGTGCTCTGTTCGAGTGTGTCAGTGCTGTTGTGCTGATTCTGGGCTCTGCACTTGTAGAGGCCGCTCTGTTCCTTGGTGACATTAGTCACAACGAGTGTCAAAGAAATGGAATAGTTGTCGGTGTTTTTGATCAGGGAGTCACTGAGGGCCATCTCTGAGGAGGGATAGTACCAGACCAGGTGGCTGTAGATGTACTTGGAGGCCCTGCAGGTCAGACGAACATCATTCCCCACAATGGTTGTGACTTGCGGGTCTGTTTGCAACCCGAACGGCACATCTAGGAGAGAGGGAAAACATGTTTGCAATCAAGTCATAACTGAGAAGACCTTTGCCTACCTGTTTGTATCTTGATGGTCAGATTTCAAAGGCCAGTCAGCTTTAATGAGACTTACATCTGCAGGTTCAACCAGGCACTGCAACTTGTGAATGAAGGAAGTGGATGTGCCTCTCATGTTCCCTTGCTGATCTGTGGTCATTTTGCCGTCAGTGTTCTAATCATTATATTCTCAAGTAATTGAAGTTTATGTATAGATGTAGCTAATGGACTAAGAGAGTTTAATCAAGAGAGACTGCTATTCAAGTAGACAAATGTGTTGGGGAGCTCTTCCCATCTGCAATCAGTGCCTGGAAGCATAATTGCATAATAAAGAAACCTTTTTCCATTTAATTTAGAAAAACTGATATTAGGAAAAAAATTCTTTCCTACAGGGGTGGTCAGGCATTGGAACAGGCAGCCCAGGGAGGTGATGGAGTCGACATCCCTGGGGATTTTCAAGAAACATGTGGACATGGCACTTATGGGACATGGCTTAATGGCTATGGTGGCCTTAGGTTGAAGGCTGAACTAGATGACCTTAGAGGACTCTTTCAACCAAAACAGTTCTGTGATTCTGAGAGTAACACTTTCCTTCTTCCCTGATGAACAACCTTCTCAGTTCTCTCTTCTTTCAGCTATGCCAATATTTATTTTCATCACATGGTGGATATTTACTGATCACTGAATAGATTAACTGATCTAATGATGGATATGTCCTGAGGCCTTCATGTTTAGCAGAGAAATACTCAGAGACATGATTCTAATCTATCCATAAAAGCTGTTTCTTGCTGTGTTTTTAGTAACTTTTCACTCCTGGAAAAAAAAAAGAAAAATCAATTTTCCTGTAGTGGTAAGCTGAATCAATTTGAAAACAAGAAAAAAATGTTTCTGAGTAGAATGTCAGAGTGTGGCCTGCAGACACATTCCTATGGATGCATTAGTCACCAGAGACCTCCAATTATATTGTGTCTGAAAGATTTTTTTTTTTATTCTATTAGTTTCAGTGACCTATCCACCCAGCAGACTTGAATGAAAGTGCATGGATGACCTGGAATTATTCTCCTGTCTACTAGGTCAGAATATGCAAATGACTGAGGATTGTTAGGAATTCTTGATAAATTTTCATATTTGTATGTAGTAAAGTGATGGGACACTTTTGGAGGACTTGCTCTGGAACATCCTTTGGACAACATCATTATGTGCAGTAAATCTGACAGATTGTTGCTTCAGTACCAAGCTGCTTTCTCAAAGCAGCAATCATAGAATCACAGCATGGTTTGGATTAGAATGGACCTTAAAACCCATCTAGTTCCAATACCATGGGCAGGGACATCTTCCAATAGCCCAGGCTGCTCAAGGCCCTGTCCAACCTGGCCTTGAACATCTCCAGGGAGGAGACCTCCTTGGGCAACCTGTTCTGGTGTCTCACCACCTTCACTGTAAAGAACCTCTTCCTAATATCCAGTCTCTAAGTCTCCTTTTGCAGCTCAAAGCCATCCTCCCTCGCCCTATCACTACAAGGTGCTTCCTTGATGGGTAAGCTGGTTTCTCAAGTAATGAGATTTTCTCAGGCTTGGCTAAAATGGATGATACTTTGAGATGGACGAAAGTTAGAGGAACAAGTTTGCATTGCACTTGGCATCTGACAAATTCCACATGGGAGCTGGAATTTGGCCAGGGGCTCGCACTGGAAACTCTTGAAAAAGCTCTGCTGAAACTCTATTGAGCATTACTGGTGAGGCAGTTGAAATAACCAATCTGTCTTATAATAAACCATATATTATATAAAATACTGAACCCTGAAGGAGCTTTCAGATATGATTAAAAGCCTCTCTTCTTCACAAGTCATCTGGAATAGAACCAATAAGCTTTGCTTCATGGTTTTTAAAGACCGGCATTAGAATCCCTCCAAAAGAATGGAGACCCCTCAGGCTACAGCTGGGAAAATTGGTATTTTTCTTTCCTTTTCATGAAATTTTAGTTTATGCAGTGTTTTGCTAGGCTCAGTTGCTCCCTTTCTTGCTTGGCGGCAGCTGTATGCTCAAACTGACTTGTGTAATACATCCATTCTTCACATCTCATGTCCTGTGGTTCCAACATGTCAAGAAGATGCTTATCAAAACCAAGGAAAAGTCTGAGGCCAGCAGAACTCTCTAAATAGGAACAATTAAGGTCCAGTGAAAACACTGGGATGTGGCATAAGCAGCATCTCCCCTGAATCTGTCAATCTGACTTTCTTTAAGGACCGGTAGTGATAAGATGAGGGGGAACTGCTTTAGGCTGGAACAGAGATTTAGACTGGATATTAGAAAGGAATTCTTTACAGTGAGGGTGGCAAGACACTGGAACAGGTTGCGGATGCCTCCTTCCTGGAAGCGCTCAAGCCCAGGTTAGACAGGGCCTTGAGCAGCCTGGTTTAGTGGAAGGAGTCCCTGCTGGGATTCTGTTATCGAGGTGGGCGTCAGCCTTTTATCCCAGGAAAGAGAGGAAATAGCCTGAAGTTGAGTCAGGAGAGGCTTAGGTTGGATATTAGGTAAAATTTATTTCCTGAAGGTATTGGAACAGGCTGCTCAGGGAGGTAGAAGAGTCACTGTCCCTGGAGATCTTCAAGGAATGTGCGAACATGGCGCTTTGGGACATGTTTTAATGGCCAGGGTGGTCTTAGGTTGATGGTTGGACTTGAAACCAACCAATTTTACAATTCAGTGAAATTCCTAATGAATTTGATGTGTTCATTTCCAAGCCCTAAATTGTGAAGGATAATATTGCCTCACTGCTGGACCTGATCAGTGCAGGTTTGATTTTTTTTTTTTTTCCTATCAACTTAACATTCAGGGAGCAGTGGCTGGCTTGTTTTTCTTATCATTTCTTCTACTGACATTTTTTTACTTAGCATTGTGAATATTTTTAGTTGGAACCTGTACTATTCTCTTCCATCTTGTTAGCCTTTCTAGAAGCTCCTTCAGCTCTAATAGAATATTCATTGATTTACATTACAGCAAAAGAAAAGAGAGGAGGGCTAAAGCCTTTCTTGCTCTCATCTTTCTTTTCTCCTCCTACCTGGGTTATCTGGGGAGTAACTGCAGCCTTGAGAGCACATTATAAGTCAGTTCATCTCTTGGACTACTTTGCTTACAACAGTCTTGAACCTGAGCAGTCATTAACTTTCCCTCTCTGAACAGATACAGTGTTTTATAAGGCTCCTAATAAGTTGGCTAAAAGAATGCACCATGGGGCCTTTTCTCTTTTATCAGCAGTCACCAAACATTTGTCTTTCCTATTGGATTACAGTGTGGAAGCTGCAAGTTTCTCTTTGGACTGTGGGGGATTCCATGGCAAAATAGGAGAAGGAGCCATTGGGGGAAGGTAAAAAGTCAGCATAAATCAAAAGCAAGTCTGGCTCCATTTGTATTTACAAGGAATTAATTGGTTTTAATTTCCTGTGCTTTGCACTATAATCTGTGTAATTCAAAACTTCTGCTTCTTCCCTAATTCCATCCCTGTGCCTGTCAGGATTTGGGGGGTGGGGGGGTGCTGCCATCAGGAATAGGTATGTTGGGAGACTGAGAAAAAGATAGACAGGACTCTACTAGCTGAAACTGCACTAAGCTTTTCATAAATCCTGTGAACACATCAGGAATAAGCAAATGGAGATGGCAGCAGTTGTAGAACAACCCAGTTCATACATTGTTCTAGTGTTTGATAGCAGACTTTTATCTCCTGTATGAAATATAATATTTTCTCTCTGGTAGAAATCTTTTAACTCCAATTTTCTGTGATTTTTTTTTCCCAATCAGATAAGCTTTTTTAAAAAGGAGGTTTTGTTATTATTTGTTATTCTTATCATATTTCATTTATATTCAAGGAGCATTCAGAGGTTTCCTAGGAGTGGGAACTCATTTTGCTGTATGTACTGCAATCATACAAAGGCTAGAATTTGATTTACTCTGCACCTACAGTAATATATAGTTGCCCTTTCCAAGGTGAAGAGCGGAGATTAGAAGGTAAATAATACTTGTTCATGGCTGAGAACACCTCCATGAGACATCAGGTCAGCTTTTCACTGCACTAAAGAAGGTTGCAATCTGCTTGAATGTCCTTTAGTGGTGAGCAATGGCATGAGGCAGCTCTGAGCATCTGATGTCTCACCCACATTGCCTCTTCCCATGACAAAATAGTCTTCTGGCTTAAATGGGAACACTGGTGTCAAACCTCTGGGGTAGGCAAGATGTGCAAGAGACTGTTTCTGCAAGGAACAGTAAAAACGATTTACACAAAACAAAATCACTGGAAGAAGAGTTGGGCCAGGGCATGCTGGGCAGCAGTGCTACTGCATTGCTGAGGGAGCTTCTGCTGCCATGAACAGCTTTAGGAGAGCTTCACTGTGCCACTGACAGTCAAGACATCTCCAGGAATTGCTCAGAGAGGCTTCAGGGCTGTCACTGAATTATAATTTTGTCATCATGTTGAATCCCTTATATGGTTTGGTTTCAGAGTGACCTCCAAGCCCTGTTGACCCTTTGCTGAAATGAATTCTGCTGGCAAGAAATTATTTAAAAATAGACAGCAGTGCTATTTCTAGTGTCTGTGGGAGTTTTTGTGGGGGCTCTGCAGTGGAAGAACAAAATGGCTGTTGACAGTATTCCATTGGGATAATTTTTTTTTTTCCCTGAAATCCATGTGGTGGTGATGAAAATCCTACCCTGAAGAAAGGCTTGTGCCCAGAAAGCAAGTGCAGACAGGACAACACCTGGTGGACTTTCCCTGTATCACTGTGTCCTGGCAAAACATCTCAGCCCTGACCTGGTGGAATAGGTTTTTGAGGAAAGAGGAGAGTTGAACCCCTCTAGCATCTCCAGATTTCTTAGCAGTGAGAAATTAATTGAGCTTAGTTCAAACCAAAATGCTTCAAGGCAGCTCAAGGTCCACCAAAGTTTGTTGATGGGAGAATAGTCTTGAAAATGAATGATTTGCTGAATTAGTGGTGGGGTCCCACAACTGGCAGCTGGTTTGGAGAGAGCAGAGCACTATGAAGTGCTACAGACATTTGCTAGACCTTGTCCTAAAGACCCACACATCACTTATGTACTCTTGGTATCAACTTAGCCTTTATCTCTACTTTCAGGTTCATAAAATGAATCAGCCTAGTAAAGGCAAAGTGGCCTTAACCTTTTGGATTTCCCCTTTTTGGTACCTCACAAACTATTCCTGGATGCCCCTCCACCATCAGGACTAGAGGCATCTCCTGGGGGAGCAACCTAGCAATCTGTTAGCCTTGTCCAAGTGCACCCAGCAGAAGAAAGTTCACTGTGATCTGTGCAACAGACCTCCTGCCACAGCTCTTCTAGCAGCCTGACCTGCATTGCTCAGCAGAAGACCATCATGGAAAGAAACTCAGCAGCAGGTCATTCTGCTGCTGGTTTATTTTACTGCAGGAACATGCCCTACTTTAGGCTCAGGATGGCTACATTTAGAAAGATTTAATTTCTTTCTGATCCATAAACACCACTATTTTTAAACACAGTGCTTATAAAAGCCAGTCCTGCTCATTCAGCATCTGCCTCTTCCCCAGAGTGGCACAGACTCAATCTTTCCTTCACAAGCAGGGATATATCTGCCTTGCCAAGCCCTATTCACTATATTTTCATAGAATCATGGAATGGTTTGGGTGGGAAGGGACCTTTAGAGCTCATCTGGTCCAACCTCCCTGAAGTCGGGTTGCTCACAGGATGTTAGGGATTGGAAGGGACCCAAAGAGATCGAGTCCAACCCCCCTGCCAGAGCAGGACCAGCTCAGATCACACAGGAATGCATCCAGATGAGCCTTGAAAGTCTCCAGAGAAGGAGACTCCACTATCTCTCTGAGGAGCCTGCTCCAGCATTGCATGAGCCTTACAGTAAAAATGTCCCCCCTTGTGTTGAGGTGGAACCTCTTGTGCTACAGCTCTCATCCATTGCTCCTTGTCCTATCACAGGGAGCAAGTGAGCAGAGCCTGTCCCCCTGCCCTCCTGATACTCAGCCCTCAGATACTTATAAACATTTATTAAATCCCCTCTCAGTGAGGATCATACATTTACTTTGCAGGACACTTCTGTGTTCTTTGTTCTAAAAAGTTATTTGATGAAAATTCCATCAACCAACATCTACTCATCCAAAAAGAGCACAGAAATGATTCAGTTTGTTCTGGTTAGGCACTTGAACTCTTTTTTTCCCCCCCATTTTTGTTAAAACTCCCATCTCCACTAAAAGCATTATGGAGGTCTTGATCTCACTACTAAAGAATTTCAGTGTTGAAAGGTTAAGCAGATATTTGTTTGGATTTGTGTTCTTTGGAGAAATAGCATGTCCACCTCCTCCCTCCTGAAAGGGCACTGGAAAGGCTAATTGCCCAGGCAGGGATCCAATGTCACAACAACTCCCAGTGATATCAGCCCTGGGTTAGGTCTGAATATTGGCCTTGCTTACCTTTGCTATGTCTTCTGATTTAGTTGGAGATCAACCCTTCTCCTGATTCAGGGAGAAGCTTTAGGTCTTTGGAGGACTACAAAGGACTTAGCTTTCATTAGAGGTTTCATGAGGACAGAGCCCAAATGTCATTGCTTTAAGACACAGGCAGTTAGGCTGGGAATCTGCATCTGCAGCTTGAAAAGGGCAAAAGGGAGGTCAGGTCTAGTGCTGGACATGTCAAACTCAACTGTCCACTGTCTCAGCACCCAGCCTTGCATGTGTTGAAGAGCTTGGGAGTGTGTCATGAGCAGTGCTTTGAAAACACACCACTGGGAGTTTTAACAAGCACTCAACAACCCTATAAAACTTGATGGTAAATCACATCAAAACTGAAGGAACTAGTATTATTTAGTCTGGAGAAGAGGAGGCTGAAGGGAGACATCATTGCTCTCTACAACTCCCTGAAAGGAGATTGGAGTAAGGTGGGATTTGGTCTCTTCTTCCTAGTATCAATGGATGGGACAAGAGGAAATGGTCTCAAGTTGTACTAGGGGAGGTTTAGGTTGGAGGTTAGGAACAATTTATTTCCTGCACAAGTGGTCAGGCATTAGTACAGGCTGACCCGGGAGGTTGTGGAGTCACCATCCCTGCAGATATTGAGGAAACTTGTGGACCTGGCACTCTGGGACATAGTTTAAATGGCCATGGTGGGATTGGGTAAGCAGTCAGGCTTGATGATCTTAGAAATGTTTTCCAACTGAACCATTTCTACAATTCTATGATCAGCATCTGGGTTTTTTTGTGTAGTGTCCTTTGTGGTGTTTACCTGAGACATAGAACTCAATGCTCCTCTCTTCTTCACCAATCTTGTTTGAAGCCACACAGTAATAGATTCCTGATGCGCTGCTGTTTTCCATGGTTAGTGTGCTCACAATCTGCCAAAGAGAGAAGTAAAGGCTTTGAGTGGAGTTGAGGCTGAGCAGAGAGACTTGACAGTAGCACAGAAGTATAATTTTTTATGGTAGCAATGAAACTAACAGAGGAGTTTCTAGCAATGAGTGCCTCTATTAAGTTTTAGATCCCTCGCCTCATACCGCTTCAGTTCTTTTCTCTCCTTATTCCTAAACCTTCCCCTTCTTTTTTTCCCATCTCCCCCATGAAAACCTGGGTTTCCCTTTGACACATTGCTAAGGTTTTTGTGTGACAGCATTAGGCAAAACATTATTCCTATGGATGTGGTATGAGGAACACTGCAGGATTTTGCTTTGCTTTGCTAGAAGAAAGAGAAGATCATGAAGGAGAAGGAAGGAACATTTGTTCTGAGTTTAACCACACAGAAGAAGGAAGTGGTTCAGTTACTCATAGGGCTGAACTCAAATATGTCCTTAAGAACTTTTGTTTGCTTAAGCATCCTTCTGTCCAAGGCCTTCTTACTCAGCAGCCAGCCACCTGCCCTTCCCTGTCCCTGTCAGCAGGCAAAATCACAAGCTCATGGAGGCCTATCCACAGGTCATGGCTTTAATTACTTCTAGTAGCAAGAAAGCAGGGTCTGACCCACCAAGACAGAGATGTTCTTGCAAGATTACTTTGCTTCCCCTGAAGCCAGTCACCTGGGGAACTCTGAGCCTTCACATTTGGAACAAATATCACTTTCTTTGCCATACTCTCTAGGGACTTTGAGAATCAAAACTTCTAACACCCTCTGGCCCTTTGTCCTTATCGCCAGAGAGTGCTTTGAAGTGCACAAAAGCATCTCTGGACTTTCTTTTTAATATCCTAAACTAAACTCACCCAAGACATTCCTTTGCTCCTCATAAAGCTGCACCATGACTGTGTCTGTAGCTGTGCAGGATGTATTTTCAGAGAGTTATTCAAGATTTTCTGAGCTTTGGCACTTTAAATCCTGGAGGGAAATGAGTTTCCAAGGATTTGATCCCATGTGCATTTTGCTTTCTAATGGGGAACATTTTCAGCAGAGGAAGGGGTAAGTGGTAAAGTTCTATTTTTCACAGGCAGAAAAGACACAAACTAAGAACAGGGAACCCCCAAATTTAGGGTTGAAAACAAGCCAGCTCCCTCTGGTGACCAACAAAGAAAGAAGCTCTGATTTATGACGTGAAAGTAGTTCTAACCTGGATGTAACATCACCCAGAGCAGCAGGCTGCTCCTCCTCCTGCTCCAGCAGCAGTGGGCCTAATGCCACAGCTTACTCCCAAGCACATGTTCCAAGCACTACCCCTGACCTTAAACAGCAGACACTGCCTTTTGAAATACTGCTTAATCAGGACCAAGATCTTCCTCCTCATCATTACTGGACCTTAGAAATTTTTTTTTGGGAAGAAAACAAGACAATATAAATGTACACAATAAGGAGAGAAGGGGATACATTTGGACAGCCATGTAACAGCTATGAGTCTTGCTAAGGCAGAAAGGGGAGAGGAGAGGAGCTCTTATCAATGCTTATAAATACTTAAAGGATGGGTGTCAGGAGGATGGGCCCAGTCTTGTTTCAATGGTGCCCAGTGACAGGACAAGGGGTAATGGGCACAAGCTCAAACATAGGAAGTTCAGTCTAAGTATGAAGAGGAATTTGTTTACTTTTAGGGTAGTGGAGCACTGGACCAGGATGACCAAAGAGGTATTGGAGTCTCCATTTCTGGAATAATTCAAAACCCATTTGGACACTGTCCTATGCAACCTGTTCTGGGTGAACTGCCCTGTTGGGGAGGTTGGACTAGATGATCTATAGAGCCCCCTTCCAAACACAGTCATGATCACAGAATCATAGAATGGTAAGGTTGGAAGGGACCTCAAGGATCATCTAGTTCCAACCCCCTGCCATAGGCAGGGACACCTCCCACTAGTACAGGTCACTCAAGGCTTCGTCCAGCCTGGCCTTGAACACCTCCAGGGAGGAAGTATCCACAACCTCCCTGGGCAACCTGTTCCAGTGCCTCACCACCCTCACTGTAAAGAACTTCCTCCTGACATCCAGTCTAAATCTCCCCTCTGCCAGTTCAAACCCATTGCCCCTTGTCCTGTCATTACAAGACCTTGTCAATAATCCCTCCCCAGCCTTCCTGTAGGCCCCCTTCAGATACTGGAAGGCTACTCTAAGGTCTCTTCAAAGCCTTCTCTTCCATAGGCTGCAGAGCCCCAACTCTCTCAGCCTGTCCTCACAGCAGAGCTGCTGCAGCCCTTTAATCATCTTTATGGCCTCCTCTGGACCCACTCCAACACTTTCATGTCCTTCCTGTGCTGAGGGCTCCAGAACTGCACACAGGACTCCAGTTGGGGTCTGAGGAGAGCAGAACAAAGGGGCAGAATCCCCTCCCTTGCCCTGCTGGCCACACTGCTCTTGATGCAGCTCAGGACTCGCTTGCTGTCTGGGCTGCACTCACACTGCAGGCTCATATTGAGCTTTTCATCAGCCCAGACCCCCAGGTCCTTTTCCTCAGGGCTGCTCCCAGCCATTCGCCACCTAGCCTGTATTTGTGTTTGGGATTGTACCTACCAGGTGCAGGATGGGATTCTTTGATTCTGTAAACCATAGCTCTAGGTGGTAAGTCAAGAATAATACCATAGAGGCACTGAAAATCATAAAGGGTGCTGTAAATATCCATTTTGAAACATCTCTGAAGTGTTAGGGAGGATACTGTGACTCTTCTTAAAACAGATGTAATACTTCCAGCTGCATTTGGTGGTAATGGTAAACACACACACACACTCTCTTGGACACACATTGATTCCAGTGTCTCCAACTGCATAACTCAAGAAAAGTCTGACATAGTAGTTGGGAAAAATGAGAGCAAGTAGCTGCGATGAGACCTCATCTTAGCTAATCTCCACTGTGCCCAGGTATGAAGGTGAAAAAGATGTTAAAATGATGGTGGGAAAAAAATCTGGGGATAAATGCTTGGGAAAGATGTACTGAGGAAAAGAAAGAGTTATTATCTTGTTGATGTGCTCAAAATCCCTGCTAAGCACTTAGGTTCCAATTTGCTACACACATGAGCACAGAGATAAGACAAGAGATAGCACACTTCACTGTCTCCTCTCAGAACTGGCATCTCCCAGAGTACTCCAAATGGTCACCTTTGAAGCAGCAGGAGCTAGCAGAGACATACATGTGATTTCAGAGCTAGAGTGACTTTGACTGATTTTCTTGTAATAAGATGAATCCTTTGGCATCATTATGCATCAGCTTTTCAGTCTAGTTTGTTCTGTTAGGTAAATCCCTGAGATTGGAAGTCTGATTATCTTTTCAGCAACTCAACTGAAGTTCTTACTTGCCGAACTAACCTGATCCTGGTTTGGTCCACAACAAAGTGTCGCTTTGGAACATCAACATGTTATACCAGAGGATATCCAAACCCTCATTCCCTCTGTAATGCCATTTAGTCCTGTCTTTTACCAGTAGGATTCTGCAAGAAATATTTAGGAAGCCAGCACTGATACTTGCTTTTTGAAGTACTTGTGAATCAAGGTGATCCCATTGAAAAGTAGCCCCTAGATGTTAAACCTGGTTGTATTCTCACTGCTGATGTTCTGGCAACTGTTCATCACCTAGTCCTGTGGGCAACCCAAGATGAATACACTTGAAAGTGTGAAATTTGTTCTTGCTTGGTCATAGTGGCAGGTAGGGATAAGGATTTTGTTCTTCTGAGTGCCATCCCTATTTCTAGGAAAGTCTGTACAAAGAAGTTAAATGAGAAAAAGGTTTGAACTCGAGCAACCAAAGGAATCTTTCCCTATTATTAAAAGTGAAAACTGTTAGCAGACCTCTTTCTCTTCTCTTCTCTCAGTGGAGTGGCACAGTCCCAGTATTTGGGGACCTTTAGTGGAAAAAATTCCGTGGGGATAATCTGCTTTGTGTGCTTAGTCCATGCACCTGGCAAAGTATTTTCCGTTCCTGGACTTGGAGCCAGGATAGAAAAAACGGAGACACGTTGGCATTTGCTTCACCTAGCCTCATGAAATCACAGAAAGACCCTAGCTGCTGGTGGTTTTGTGTCCAACCTCTTACTCAAAGCAGGTCTCCCATCAAAGCTGTTTCTCATGCCTTTTGCCCAGAAAATTCTGCTCCCAGACAGAGCACAGCATGTTCTGCTAAGCCTGAAGAATGATGCTGATGTGAAATCTGGAACTGCTTTGAAATATTGAAACTCTTCAGTGAATATTGCTATTCATGAACTATTTACAGCCTGGAAGATTGCACTTTTTAATTTACCTTCCACTTGATGTCCCAGTCAAGAGCAGTTCAGACTAAATGACACGTTAACCCTTGCCAACGTACTCCAGCCACAAGTGGCTGTTCAGTCCTTAGCTTCTGTGCAGGCTGTGCTGGAACCAATGGTAATTAATAACAAATTATTGGCATGTAATGTCTAGACATCTTCCTAGTGGGAGCTGGGCTGGGATCCTGTGAGTTCATTGCATACCAAACACCAAACAACCTTCAGACCACTTTGGATTGCTTGTGTTGAATTTGGAAGCAAAGGGCTCCATTTCCTATTACTTAACCCAAAGGCCACCCAATACTGTGAGCCCAAAGAAGGGATTATTAGCTAATAAATAATTACTGTAAAAGAATAAACTGAGTTTAAATCTCAATAGGAGAAGAAATAAAATGTCTGCTCTCTGAAGAACAGCTCTGACAAATAAATAGATGTTGCTGCTGGGAGAACTCATAATGGAATAGTTCAATAAAGCCCATATGTCTTGCACTGTAAAACTGATAAAAACAAGCTATTTTAGACACAGCCAAATAACATTCCACAGCCATCTACCATGAGTGTTTTGAGACATCTCATAGTAAGGATGGAGCCCAAGACCCTTTTTTTTTTTTTTTTTTTTTTTTTCCCCCAAGCTGGAACCAGCATGAATTAATATATCTTGTTACTCCTTGCTTTCTCTTTGCTTTGTCTAATCCCTCCCTCCCAACAGCTTTACTTAACAATTCTTCTCTCTTTCACATCATTAGCTGTATGTGGGCGAGGATGAGCAGTAGAAAACGTGGGTGGAAAACTTCTCAGCTGTCTAACTCTGGCAGAGCTCGGGTGGAGGTGGCTAGAGGGAAATGAAATTAGAAGAACTTCATCAGAGACCCCACAAAGAAAAGGTTCTGCTAGATCCCAATCCATCTATTTGAATGGCATAGAATAACACTTATTTTTATAGCCTGACAATTCTGATCCATGATCCTGCTTCATTCATTCAAAGCATGCTAAAGGATGGACTGAGGATAACTGAGAGGAGAAGTTTGTGAGTCGACTGAGAACTTGCAGGGTTTGCTTTCATCTCTGGCAGTTTCTCTCCCTGTAAAATGTGAGTGGTGGGACTTTATGATCCCATCACTGAAGACATTCAAATTCAAACTTGATGGGGCCCTGGGCACCTTGATCTAGTTGGAGATGTCCCTGTCGACTGGAGGGGGCTTGGGCAAGATGACATTTGAGGGCATTCTGTGATTTCCATGATTCTGTGAACTCAAAGATCTCTTCCAACCTCTACAGTTCTATGATTCTATGAGACTGTTGCCTTCTTGATGGAGAACTGCAGAGTTGATGGTGATATCCTGTGATCAGGAAGGGGCAGGCAAGAGGGAAAAATAGAGATCTGAGGTGGAGGAACTGATAAGCATTTCTGGTGTGGTTGAACTCATTATCCTGTGGCCCTAGGGCAGGTGCTGGTTAGTGCTGTGCCATTACCCCTCCCATCCTAATGTTAACAATAACCACATGCTTTCCACGTGAGAGTCAGCCTTTAGAAGACAGGAGTTGGGTGAAGTTCACTTTTCTATCTGTGGAATAATAATGGAATAAACATTGTGAAGAAGATGACAGAAGGCTTCACTTTTACATGCCATTTTTCCTCATCAAGACATCTAGCAGATGCCTAAAGACATGGTCAAAGATCACATCAAGCATCAGCAGCCTGCTGGGAAGATCCTTGTTGCTGTCCTGCAAGCTGGCATTTGAGCAGGATTCTGGATCTGGTGCTTTCTGGAGGTTTGTTCCTACATTCTTAACAGCTCTAAGAAGTTAGTACACTTTTCCATACATTGCCGAACCAGGAAATACTGATGCAGTTCTTGCAGGGTGAACTCAAGAAATGCTGAAATTCCACCTTCTGCTATGAGCCTCCAGTTATTGTTGGACAGGCTCAAATCACACAGGGAGAATAACCAATCTCAGCTAATCCCAGCTCTGTAACCCAGTCAATAAAAGCCATGCTCAGGCAGCCTCCAACATCTTTATTATTTTATCTGACTGGTCAATGTAGATGAATTATTTGCTAGGAGATGGTGGGAATGGATTGGGCTGTTTCCTGTCTCTTCCATTTCTGGTGAGAATAAGGACTGATAAAACATAAGAAAAAGTCTGAAGGTTTTGAGTTTTCACTGGTGTCTTTGTTGAATTATGTTCCATTATCTGAAGACTCCACTTAACACAGATAGCCTTGAACTTTAGAAAGGGGGAGGGAGAGGAGCTGTCTGCTAATGTAAGCAGGGAGACAAAGTGCTGAAACCTGAGATTCATAAAATCTAGTTTTATGAATTTGAATAAATCTTAATCGGGAGATGAAGATTGTTAGGGAACACCTCAGGATGTGTTTTCAACCAGTGGATCAGTAGGAGATGAAAATAATGAATATACTAGAAATTGTGAGATTCTGTAGCTTGTGAGGAAATATTTTAATGAAACTTTGATAATGAAATATGTAAAAGCTTAAGTCAAAGGCCTGTAGGCTGAGCCGTTGGACATGCCTAATAAAATGAATGCTTCAGGATGCCTTGAAGCCCATGGGAAGAGCAGAGATGGCCGTGCTGGGCTGAGTGAGGAGCAGCCTCGGGGCTGTTTGTGGAGCTCAAGGTATGAGCAGCAGTAAAGCTCTTAGGGAGCAGGAGGAGTCCTTTTGAGGTCTGTACTGTGACATTTTAATGAGGTTCCTTCATAGAATTTTTTTAGTTGGAAAAGGCTTTTAAGATCATTGAGTCCAACCATTCTCTAACTTGACCAAGTCTGGTGCTAAATCATGCCCCTCAGCACTTCATCTCTGCATCTTTTAAACACCTACAGGGATGGGGATTCAACCACCATGGTCCTCATTTGCACAAAGCAGTGGCACCTCCCTTCTCCTAGCACTCTGCTGTCTGCCGTGTTTATAGGCAGGAAACTCAGGCATGTGGTGATGGCAGGGCTGACCCCTAGGCAGGTGTTACAGTGTCTTCGTTGGGAGTGGGGCACTATGTCTGATTGTTGAACCTGGAGATTGTTGTACTTCTGTTGTTGTTGTTTCCTAGGAAAATCTGGTAATAGGAGAATGCTGGGCAATCCCTAATCATACACCAACACAGACTGAGGAGGTGTCTGGAATGCTCCATCAAATCCAGTACCTAAAGGGGGCCTACAAAGAAAGCTGGGGAGGGACTTTTTACAAGTATTTGTAGTGACAGGACAAGGGACAATGGCTTTGAGCTAGGAAAGGGGAGATTTAGACTAGAGGTTAGTAGGAAATTCTTAACAGTGAGGGCAGGGAGACACTGGAACAGGTTCCCAGGAAAGTTGTGGATGCCCCCTTCCTGGAGGTGTTTAAAGCCAGATTGGATATGGCATTGAGCAACTTAGTGTAGTGGAAAGCATCCCTGCCCATGACAGGAGGTTGAAACTAGATGATCTCTAAGGTCATTTTCAGCCCAAACCATTCTACAATTCTATGATCCAAGAGCTCTGTGGCACTCCTAAAACAACTAATTTAGAGCCTGCAGCCAGTTCTTAAGACTGTTAGCAGGCTAAAGTTGCATATTTGCCTCAGCCAAGTTTGTAAAAGAAGAAATGGGAGTACTTTACTTATGCAAAACTCAGGTTCAAATGCTTCCAGTTTTGTGTTGTTGAGGTGTGTCACTGTCCCAGGGACAATTCAATAAACAGGTATTTCTTGAGTCACAAAAATTATGAAACCCTTCACCTTTACATGGAGAGTAGCATAATTTTAAGACTGATCATCAGATCTAGACTAAGCTCTTAGATACCAGGTCATATGTTTAGACTATATATACGGAGAGAAGGAGTAGTCATGAGGGCTGCAAACTTTCTTCAGTCCATGCAGCAGCCAGAAAACCTTAGAAAAGGAAGAAACTTGTAGGTGCATGTCACCAACCTCCTTTTCCCACAAGTAATTAGCACTTTATAGATAACTGCCTTTACCCAAGAACTAAAATTCTTAGAGAACAGATTAAAAGCAGAGCTTAAGGGGCACTATGCCATCCAAATAAATGTGATTTATAAATATATTTCAGCAAGGGGAAGCTTCAGGAATGAAATGCAAACACTTGATTTTCTCCTTCCCAGCCCAACCTCCATGTTTTTGGAGCTCTGTTTTAGATTATGTTTAGAGCTGGAAAATCTCCATGAGAAAGAGCAGATGGCTAAGGCACTGATCCTGCCAGATGCTGATTTAGTCTGGACTCAAGCCAGAAGAGCACTTTAGCTTTGTGCTTAACTTTAAGCATGGGAATAGCCCAAGAATTACCATACACTTAAGGGTAAGCCAGGATGCAAACAGTGGCATTCAGCACCTTGCAGGATTAGGCACTGAGCTCTTGAGCACCCACCTCAAAACCTGTAGCTGGAAGACCACTCCAAAAGCCACAAACCTCTAGAAGTCCAACAGGGATAAACCTGCTCTCTGAGCCAGACCACAGCATCTTCTCCAGGGCAGAGGCAGAAGTCTGAATCTAGAGCAGGAGTGCTGCAGGAATTTCTCAAGGATTAGCATGGATGTGTGTGAATAACACCACTCACTGTCACTAGTATTTAATGGTGGGATCTTTGCAGTTTCTGCTCTTGGTGCTGTTTGGAAGGGCAAGCAGGCAGTGAAGTGTGGAAGGAAGGAAGTCTTCCCACCTTCGTTGGCTTGGTAACATGGTTGGCAACCCAAATGGGTAAAGAAAGGTTGATCGTTCCAACTGAAAGAAACAGGTACTGCAGGCACTTACACACTCTGAAGATCAGGCCAGCAAGCTCTGACCACTGTAGTCCTCTGAAATTACATGTCTGTCTAGCAGCTGCTCATGGGAAGCTTGGGTGGTATGAAGTGCTCTCTTAAGTGCTAAGGATTTTAATGAGCTCATCGAAGTCCTTATCAGTTGTGTGTTCTTCACAGGACCCCTCTTGCACTGAACCAGTCTTACACTTTCTCAGGACTGAGCGAGACAGAGAGGTTTTTGACCCAAAAGTCTTTGGAGAGTTTTAAACAGGGTATATGACATCACTGCCAGAATCCCAGCACTTATAAACAGCAGAGATCTGAAAGTGATCCCAGGGCTGTGGAATTCAAAGCATGCTAACAACCCGTGGCAGCTTGGGAACTGCAGGATGAGAGCTCTGTGAGCCCACTGCTATTCCATGACATCATTGCACAGCTTTTCATCAGACACATACCTTTCTTTTATCTCCGTGCTTCACAGTTACATTTTCAATGCTTCTGATCTTGTTTCCTACAAACATGTTCTCCTGAACCACAATTTTTTGCCCGTTGGGTTTACATCTAGAGGAAGAAAAGCAAAGGTGGTGGTCAAGAACTCACTGAAGATAATCCACAGAGGCATCATTAAAGAGAGGGAGTGTCAGACAACAGGCATAGGTCATAAAAACTCCTAAAAGCTGCTGCTCCTGGAGGTTACTACTTGTGAAACTGCTCTGTTCCCTAATTACAGCATCTCAAAGTTATTTACAAAACACCTTGACAGAGGTAGACAAAGATCAATATCTAACCAGCAAGGAAACCTCCTAGACTTTGTGAAGCTTGAAAATAGAAAATACTGGAGAACCAATTAAATCTCAGAATCCTAGCATGGGGAGAGTCAGAAGGGATCTCTGGAGATCATCCAGTCCACCCCCAATGCTAAAGCAGGGTAACCTGCAGCATGTTGACCAGGATCACAATGGCCAGGTGGGTTTGGAATCTCACTACAGAAGGAGACTTCACGACCTCTCTGGGTAGACTACTCCAGTGTTCCAGCACTATCACATCAAAGAAGTTTCTCCTTATGTTCAGATGGGTTCTAGTTTGTGCCCACTGCCCTTTGTCCTATCACTGGACACCACTGAAAAGAGTCTGGCCCCATCCTCTTGCCCCACACCTTTTTGCTCTTGCTGAGCATTCGTCCCCTTCTGGGGATGCTCTTCTCCAGGCTCAACAGCCCCAGGGCTCTGAACCTTTCCTCCTCACAGACATGCTCCAGGCCACTCCACATCTTTGTTACCAGTTCAGCTCCAGTCAAGCAAGACTGGGTGGTACAAGCTGTGACTCCATGATCACAAGTTAGTGAAGCCAATTCAGTTCCACAACTAACTTCAAGTGCACCTTGCAGAATCCATCATAACACATGACAGGAAAGTGTCCTTATTGCCTCATCCTCATCAGTACAGGCACTGCATTTCCCATGGCTGGTTCCAGCAATCTTTGATCCCACCAGGCCCAGCTATAGGATTATAGCAGGTAAAATGAACATGGACTTCTGTAGGTGCTGACCAAGGGCTGATACTGCAGAAAACTAACCCATAAATCAGCCATGCCTTCACCAAATTCTGAGAACACCCTGGGTCAAGGGAGGCTTTCCAGCTATGAAAGAGCCTCATTAGAAGATGTTTCAAGTGATTTCCTGCAAGGCACAATTCTGTCTTGAGGATGAAGGGAAAAAACTCAAAGGAAGCAAATTACATTACAGCTCTAAGGAACAATGATGGTGTTTGGAGATTCAAAGTGCTCTAGTAAGGAGGGAGGAGAGAAAGAGAGAGAGAGAGGAAGTGAGACAACAGAAGGAAGTAGGGGCTGTGTCATTTCCCACAGGAATCCTCCTACAGCTTCTGCTGGACAAAGATAAGGCTATCACAGAGGCCTAAGGAGGTAGACGCCACTCTGCAATTGTATTTAAATTGATAAGATCAGGGAGCCAGAGAGCTGGAACAAGGGTTACATGAGGTCTGTTGCCAGCAGGTCACTGTTTTGGATCTGGCTTGATTCGGCCTTCATCACCAATTATTTCTCCCTAGACAGAAAGGTCTGGAAAAGATGTTGGGTCAGGCAGTCATAGACTCACAGTATCATAGAATGCACTGCATTGGAAGGGACCTTTAAAGGTCACCTAGTCCAACTCACCCTGCTGTCAGCAGGGACATCCCCAACTGGATCAGGCTGCTCAGAGCCCCGGCAAGCCTGACTTTGAGTGTTTCCAGGGATCAACCTCCACCACCTCCCTGGGCAACTTGTTCCTGTGTCTTACCACTTCCGTAGTAAAGAACTTCCTAATGACCAGTCTAAATTGATCCTGCACTAGTTTCTAATCATTATCCCTTGTCCTATTAAAGCATCTCTGTGGCTTTCCTATGGAATGCAGAACCTTTTTCCTTATGTTTTTTGTTGTTTTTTTTTTTCATTCTGATCTTGTTGAATGTCTCCAAAGCAGCAGCTTGTAGACCTTCTGCTGACTTGCAATGCCAAAACCCTACCTAAGCCTGAAGCTCTCTGCTGGTTTATTTCTACAGAAGCAGCATAACTGCCTTGATGCTTCCCTTGTTGAGGGACACAAGGTCACTTCTTTTACCCAAGACTAGATCACCCAGCAGCACTGCAGCTGCTGCAGCAGAGAACTTTCTGATTTTGCCCTGCCCTATGGCTTAACATCACAGAATGGTGAGGTAATAAGTAATCATCCAGCAATTTTCTCTCTTGCTTCCCCAACCTGCCTTCATTTTACTAAGGATGGAAAACCTGACTTCAGCCCTATTGTTGCAGGCAAGAGTTGAATTGTGAATTGTTACACATGGCTCCTGTCTGTGCCCTGGGTCTACCAGGGGAAGCATTGGGCCAGGACCTCTGTCTGTAGGTTATTCTGTTCATACAACAGCAGGAGCAAGGAAACGTCTATTTGAATAAGGTGCATCTCAGAAAACATCTTGAGTTTTAACTTTCCTCATTCCTCTCTGACAGTTTTGACCCAATGACTTCCTTTGCATCTTCACACCTCAGGCTGACTCCAGACTTGAGGAAAGAAGGGCCTTCAGTGTAGCTATGAAGACTTGGCTACCTTTTTCAGCTTCTGCAACGCAAATGCTGCCACAGGAATCCATGATCAGCATGCACTAGAGAAGATGGCCCTTAGGAAGTGACATAGATTCCATATGGCAACTCAGTGAAGCCAAGCCCTTAGCAGGATTGTCTGACAATACCTCTTAGAGGAGAAAAAAGTCTGGTACCTCCACACCTGACTGGTTTGCCAGCCACATAGACTACATCCAAGAGGTGTAAGAAAAGACCTTGGTAACTCAGAGGGACATTGCTGGTCAAGTTAAAGAAAATTCAAGCCTGGTCTTTAGTCACTTCAAACTTATTTGGCATAATTCTGATAATACAGAAGGTGCTTGTAGCTCCCCAAACCACAAACAACCAGATGCCTACTGGGTTCATAACCCCTGAGATCTTTAGGTGAGGGATGGCTGCTTGTGATTTCTCAGATAAATAGGATGTACTGGAAAGTAAAAATGACTTTAAACTACCAAACTCTTCTGCAAAATGTTCACCCATAGCAATGTCCACTTACAGTGTGTCTGTGAGGCTGCAGGGCTGCCACTTCCACTCAATCTTGGGGTCAGGGTTCCCACTCACGGTGCACTGAATCTTGTGTTTGCTTCTTAATTCCACTCGCTCAATCTTATCAAAATCAGTTTCCTTTTCATAGATTTTGGGTCTCTCTAAAGAAAACAAACAAACAAACAAAAACTCAAAAGAAGAAACCACCACAAACACAACAGAAAAAAATCAATGCAAACCATAAAATCATCATAGAATGGTTTGTGTCAGAAGGCACCTTAAAGATCATCTAGTTCCAAGTTCTCTGTGATAAACAGGGACACCTCCTGCTAGACCTGATTACTCAGCCTGGCTTTGAACACTTCCAGGGTTGGAGCCTCCATGACTTCTCTGGACAACCTCTTACAGTGCCTCACTACTTGCACGGGGAAGAACTTCCTCCTCGTTTCTTGTCTAAATCCAACTTCTTCCGGTTTGATGCCGTTACCCCTCATCCTGTCACTCCATGCCTCTGTAAAAAGCCTCTCTCCGTTCACAGAAATGTGGGTATTAGCTCTGGTGTTTCAGAAAAGACACCAAAATGCTGCCATGTCCATCATAATTGTTTCCAAATTGCATCCTCAACCTGCTATACTTGGAAATTCATGCCATGAAAAGTCTACTGCTCAGGTGCTGCCAGACCAGGCACTTAGTCTATGTACTGTGGACAAAACAGCATTCTTGATGTCACCTCCTGAGAGGAACCTTATCACCAGCTACTGCTCAGCAATATTGTAACTGTTGTACAGGTTCTCCCCAGGGCTTTGGAGAACAAGTTTTTTCTATATGGAATCTCAGCATGTTGGGGGTTCTAAAGGACCTCTGGAGATCACCTAGCCCAACCCTTCTGCCAAAGCAGCTTGCCCAGGATGACAATGTCCGGGTGGGTTTGGAATCTCTGCAGAGAAGGAGACTCCACAGCCTCTCTGGGCATCTCTAGGGTTCCAGCACTGTCCCAGCAAAGAAGTTTTTCCTCATGACCTTTTTGACCTGAAAACTTTGCTTTCCTTCTTTCATGTACATGTAACAGGCAGTGGATGAAGGCTAGAAGAAAGCAGAGAAGCGGTAGGGAGAAAGCACTTGCAGAGCAATGCTAAGACAATCTCACCACCAGCAAACCCATCAAAAATGTCACTGCATTATTCACATCTGGAGGGGTTGCAAGATCACACCCTTGGACTGGAAATCTCTCAAGAGTAAACTTGTGTGTGACACTTTTGGGGCTGCCTGTTGCCAGCAGGAAAGAACTGCTTTGTCCATCTCCTTCCAGCTCCCACGGGAACACACGAAAAATGAGAAATAAGGTGAAAAAATGCCCTGAGTGAAGTGAACTTTTGCTAACCTCAGAGAGGGTGGGTTTGAGTTTGAGGTGAAAGCACAGGCTCTTCCCTTATGCAGACAGCTCTGCCTATCCTCAGCCATATCTCTTTGTCTGCTTCTCATAACAGGAAATCAAACAGATTTATTGGTCGGGGTCCCTCTGTGGAACACCTCTGGGCAGCCAAGTGTGGCTGCTTTGTGCTCAGGCCTTTTGACAAGTTGGGAAGTGAACGCAGACTAGATTTCTATTTTTTGGGTTAACTTATTTTTTCTTCTGTCAAGAAGGCCCCAGATATGTAAATATGAGCTACTGCCCACCTCATCAATCTCAAGCCCTTTCCCTCTCTTTTAGAATAGCTTTATTTTTCCCTTCAAGCTCTTATGAGAGGAGTGACCAGGCTGATCCGATGTCTTGGTGGGATCATTGCTTTCCATTTCTCACAGTTACCAGGTCAGACTCTGAAAGATCTTTTGACCTTATCATTTCTTGAAAAAGCATTTCTTTCTTCACCATGTGAAAGGAGTATTGGCTATAGTTGATTCAGCCATATCCTAACTCCCATGACAGAATAAAATGTTGGCAGCTGGAAAGAAACTTCGTAGATCCTGATTAGCAACCCCAAATGACAGGCCTTGTTTGGCTTTGCTCTTGTGTTCCCTTTTGCTTTGTTGATCCCCTTTCACTGAGTCCTGTTTCTCCATGTGCCTATAGATGATGTTCTCTCAGGCTCCAAAAATCCACTCCTCACTCCTTTGTCCCTTCAGATGGGGAGAGGGATTGTCTTTTAATGGAGGAGAAGATGAACAGAGCAAAGAGAAGAATACTTCAAAGTGTAGTTGTGCTCTCTCAAACTTAGATCCTCAACTGTAAGATGGACACAGGGGTTTCCTGCACCATGTTGCTCTGGGTTGTGCAAGCTATTGCTGATCAAGTGCTTTGAGATTTGTGAGCATTTACTGGGACTAGTGTTGAGTTTCCTTGTGACTGGCATCTCATTTCCCATCAGTAAATTATTTCTGATCACAACAATAATTCCGTGAAGCTCCCTGGGGAGAGGAGCATATTTGTCATTCTCTTGGACATTTTTCATCTCAGTCTCAAATCCTGTGTTTGGCGTGTCTGGACTGACCTCAAAAGCTTGATCTTCACTTGGAGGAAGAGACTCTGAGTTCTGTGTGAAAGGTTACTCAAGTGTTATGTTTTCTGAACTATAGGAACAAAGCTCTGATCGTTTAAGGAAGGAGAAAGTATGTTTGCGTGGGTTTGTGTGTCTGAAAGACTATGGAGGGACAAAGTTTGATTACAGACTCTTAATACGAAGACATTTTTCTATGCTCTTAATGGAATGGTGAACATGTTGAGTGTCATTTAAATTCTAAAAATGCAATCATTTAACCTTGATCTAATTCAAAGAAGAACATACATGAGTGACGAATGAATTCTGAAATCCACAATTACTTGGCACAAAGATTACTTGAAACCTCAAATGAGGCAAAATGATTCATCAAATGAAATAATTATTATTTTCTTAAAACTGGAGGGGCTGACTAAAAATGCCTCCCCACCATTTTGTGACAGCACCTTAGAAGACAGTTAGTGTGGGGTTGTAGCTAATTACGGGCATGACACTCGAGAGACACTTTTCTAAGTGTCTCTTTTTGTAGTACTGGTGGTAGGTGTCGTTCTGCACGTGGCTCTTCCTGCCATGCTACTGCAGTGGGGATGAGGCAATTCCAAAATTTTGTATTATCATGGAGTCAAAGAATTGTTTTTGATTGAAAGAGACCTTTAAGATGATCAAGTCCAACCAGTAACCCAGCACGGCCAGGTCACCAATAAATAACATCGCTCAGCACCACACTTACATGTGTGACTCTGAACCTCCTTCAGGGATGAAGACTCCACCACTGCCCTGGGTGGCCTATTCCAGGGCTTGAGCACCTTTGAAGAGGAAATTGTTCCTCACATCCAACCTTTTGTGCTATCCATTTCCTTTTGTCCTATCATTTGTGGCTTGGAAGAAGAGGTCAACTCTCATCTGACTCCAAACACCTTTCAGAGAGTTGTGGAGAGCCAGAAGGTCTCCACTCGGTCTCCTTTTCTCCTGGCTGAAAGCCTCAGTTACCCCAGCTGCTCCTCAAAAGACTGTGCTTTAGAATTCCCTGTGCTCCTGGGGAGAATCTCCTGGGGAGATTCCAATTGGACTCCATAAGAAAATGTTTCCTCATGAAAACAGTTAGACAGTGGAATAATCTCCCAAGGGAAGGAGTGGATTCCCCTACATTGGACACTTCTAAGACTCAGCTTGATAGAGTGCTGGGCCACTTCATTTCAACTAGAATATTTACCTAGAAAGGTTCAACTGGATGATCCTTGGAGTCCCTTCCAACCTGGCTGTGATTCTGTGCCTCTGTGTGGTTCTGTTGTTGTGGTTGTGAGGGTGTTGGCTTTGGCTCCAGCATACTGCAGGTTTGTGATGTGGAATGGGGCATACTCAGATGGGGCAGATTTTTTAGGTTTGAAGACTTTCTGAACCTCTTCATGCTGTCATGGCCTTTTTATTTCTTACTGTACCCTTTGAAGGCACCTGGAGCTTTTTCATTCGTTTTGCTTACTGCTAGCCCAAATCTTATTCACAGAAACTGCCTCAATCAGTGACAGAAACAACTTTCTTGGCTGCTGTGTTGGGTACTGACCTTTAGATTTATTCAGACTCTAGCTAGTTGGCTCGGTGAGCTGGTGTCTACAGCAGTTTCACCTGTGAAAAGCATCTTCATGTGAGTGTGATGAGGAATTTTTAGCCTGAAGCTGGTGATTATTGAAGATGATGATTATTGTAGGTAGACCTAGCAGTTCTCAGATAAGCCTCTCCCTCCTCCAAGCTGTGTTTTGATGCCTTTCTTATGTTTGCCTACTAAGCATTGTGGTGGGTTATGTGCAAGCTCCCGTTTACTTTCACTCGTGTTTAAGTGTGGGGGTAAGGCTGGGGGTTCAAATGCATTTGTAAGCACTGCCAAAATGCAAGTGTGTTTCTGCATTCGTCTTAAACATTCCTGTGGGTATTGCTGGTTTTGAAGCATGCAAACTAAAATGGGGAATGGAGAGCTTGAGCAAACAATGAACTAGTGGCAGTACCGGAGTAGAGTAACCAAGCAAACAGCCTCTGATCAGACCCTGCAGTGCACCTTCTCTCCTCTGCAAGTGCAGTGCTGAGTCCTCCCCTCTCCTTGAAGCACCAGAGCCTGCCCTACAGCACCTTCTGCTCTCCTAACCTTGGACTCACTGAACACCTTCCTACAGAACCTTGCCCCCAGCCAGTCATCCTGCCTGCTGAACTGCAAGAGATCTTTAAACACACTTCTCATCTGGCCTGAAGTATCCCTTGCTATCCCTCATCTTAACATCTTCCTCCCCACTCCCCCCGCACAGCGATCTACCTGCATGCGTTCAGCCTCAACTTCCCATCCCTTGGCCATTTCCCTTGCCAGGCTGAGTTTCCTCAAGCAGAAGCCAAACAAACCTTAAAAGCTTTCATGTCCCTGGCTGATTTTGGAATGGGCAATGCTCAGATGGCTTTAAATGTATCAAAATAAATGGGCTTTTTGTCCTCCTTGGCTTCAAGTGTGATTGTATCCCCAACTCGCTTTGCAGAGGTGCAGTTGCTGGTGTGAGAGCTGACCTGAATAACTAAAGACCTGGCTGCTGCTGCACTGTGAAATGTAATCAAAAAGCAGTTCTGCTTACTGTAAATTCCAACCTGATCAGCATTATGGAGATCTCACTTTACTTTGTAGTGTTATCTTTGGGTTGTGGCATTAGGAGCAAATAATATATTCAAGGATTAGGACATTAACCCTTCTGGAAGAGACTCTGCGTGGTTTGAATTCACTGGAAATGTTATTTGGAGGTTGCACTTGTCACCTAAAAGAGCATCCAAATATAGAGGACAGCACAGAGAAAGTTTCTCTAGAAGTTCTTAGAGCTTTGCTTCCAGTGATCTCTGACTGGACTGCTCTTTACGTACCTCACCAGCACCATTTAAACTGAGTTTCCAAAACCCTTTTCACGTTAAACCCATTTCACATCATTAAAATAACATGTGTGGTCCAGTGAGGCATTGGTCTCAGCCTTCTATACTTTGTTGTACTTGGGGCTGCATTAAAACTCCTGACAAAGTGGCAGCTTGTTTTCTAGTTGTTCTGTTTTCCAGAAGCCCAAATAATTTGCACTTTAGAATCTTTTATCTGAAGTTGGTGCAGGACTTTAATGGAAATAGAAGCTCTGCAAGTTCAGCTAGGTGAATTTTTCACAAGGGCTTTTTGTGATAGGATGAGAGAGAGATTTAAATTTGGGAGTCAGGGAAGATTTAGGCAGGAGATTAGGAAGAAATTCTTTTCAGTGAGGGTGGTGAGACACTGGCACAGGTTGTCCAGGGTGCTCCCTCCCTGGAAGTGTTCAAGGACAGCACCTTGAGCAATCTGGTCTACTAAGAGATGTCCCTGCCCATGGCAGGGTGACTGGAACTAGATGATTTTTAAGATGATCTTCCAACCCAAACCATTCTATAATTCTATGAATATTCTGTAAAATGGATATAGAAAACTCATTAATTAATCCAAATTTGGACTGGTCAAGTGGAGAAATTGGAATGAAATTCCCTCCTAAGTAAAATCACTTTGTCTGTGTTGGACTTACAAGTCATCTCTGTGGTTTGGTTGGTTGTTTTTATCTTTTTTGTTAAAGGGAAAGAGAAAAAGGAAGAAAAAGAAAGAAAGAAAGAAAGAAAGAAAGAGAAGGAGAAAATATTTAAATGACTTGAAAACAAACCATTTGTTTCTAGCTCAACAGATCATTGTGTTCGACCCCAGCTGATTTTGGGTGGTTGTCTTTGTTCCATTCTCCTTGCTTTTCAGTTTTATTCTGTGCAGTGCTACACACACAAAGCTGCTGTGAAGTGGGTGTATGGCATTGTCCCCAGGGTACCTCTTGAGGAAGCAGATGCCAAGATGAAGTGAGTGGCCAAAATCTCTCCATGAGTCAATACCACAGCCAGGAATAGAATTAGGGTCACTGATTATCGGTCACTTGCCTAATCTCCAGCGCACACACCCTGCTGCTCCATTGTAACCTGCTGCTGTGGGCTGGGAATGCCAGCAGGGTGGGAGCAAAGGAAGAGAAATCCTGCAGCTGCATACTTTTTGAGCAAATATTAAGAAGAATCTCAGGGCACTTGACCTACCCTACAGGGAATCTTGTTGTTAAAATGGCCATGCAGTTTGGTTTTGGTTTTTCCGACCTTATATCTAGGAAGAAAACTGTCTGTTCTGGCCCTCTACCACCTGGCCTTTTTCTGTCATGACAATGGTTGGAAGGGACCTCTGGGGATCGTCCAGTCTAACCCTCTGCTAAATCAGGGGCACCCACAGCAGCCTGCCCAGGGTCACAACATCCAGGTGGGTTTGGAATGTCTGCAGAACAGAAGACTCCACCACCTCTCTGGGCAGCCTGGTCCAGGGCTCCACCACTTTCATACCAAACATTTTTTTCCTCTTCTTAAGATGGAACCCCCTAGGTTCCAATTTGTGCCCCTTGCCCCTTGTCCTGTCACTGGACACCACTGAGAAGAGTCTTGCTTCATCCTCTTGCCCCCCACCCTTTAGCTTTTGCAGATCACTGAGAACCCTCTCAGGCTGCTCTTGTCTAGGCCAAACAGTCCCAGATCTCTCAGCCTTCATCATGTTGTCTAGCTCTGCTTCTGGCATCTGGCTCAGTGCGTTAGTCCAAACAACAGTTGGATTTGCTCTAATAATCCAAAGAAATTCATATTTCTTACAGTGCAGCAGTGTCCATCTTGGGGATTTCAGTGTCTCTTCTGTGCACAAAAGACTGTGGGAGTCTCCACTCTGTCTTCAACTCTTTAATTGAGAACTGTCACTCTTAGAGCTCTTTTTCTTTGAACTAGCACAGCCCAAATGTATTCGTCTCATCTCAAAGGCTCATTTCTCTCTTCAGGCTCTTTCTGGGTCTGGTTGAGGTGCTGGAGTATTCTTCACATGGATCACCCTATATTTATTAACTTCTGTGGAGATCACTGGGGACTCCTTTGATGTCAACTCATCCCTTGCAAGCCAAAGTAGGTCAGGCACAGAAGTCCCTTTGCTTTTGATTTTAAACCAAATATCAAGAACTGGCTTTACTACAGAGTAGGGCAACATCTGCATCGCTAAGTGCTCTGGAACTAATTCTCCCTAGGAACAAATTGAGGTGTAGTTGGTCACCTCCCTGCCATAACAAGGAGCACGTGGCAATGCACATGTGAATTTTCCATGCATGCCCTTTTATTCTAGCCCTGGCCCAGGAGAGAGGGAATTCATAAGGAGCTTGCGAATTACTGCTGCTTATGGCAGAGGCTGTTTCCAGCACTTAATCCTGCATTTCTTATAGACAGAAGACAAGAGCTTGGGGGATCAAGGACTCTATGAGGGAATTTAATTTCAATTGACTAGAGCAGCTGGAACCCAAAGCAATATTTGCTGGAAGCGCCTTGAAGGAGTACGGGAGAGAAAGTTTGGGACAAAAAAGAAAGGCAAAGTGCTGAAGGAAGTTATTAATCCCATTTTTGAATTAAATTCTACTTCAGGACAATCTTCACATGTAATGTGATGGCCAGAGCATGCTGACTGCTCCAGAAGGACTCAGCAAGAACCCTGCTCCACGCAGATGACTTGTACAAGGGTGAGAATGAAATGCAGTCTGCTTGCCCATAAGTAGATTGGAGGTTTTATGTTTGTGTTTTGTTCCGAAACTGCTTTGTACTTCAGTCGGGAATAACTCTATTCTCCCACATTTCTCCTTTTTGGCTGGCTCAGATGTGCAGCCACCAGCTGTTTGTTAGGATTGTGCCTTCTCCTTGCTCCCTCCCCTTCAAATTCTTCAGGACATTATTTTCTTGAAGCTTTTCTCAATAAGAATTTAATCAAACAAAACAAAACCACAGCAACCCGCCGCTTCTTGGACAGTGTTTGATGTGTAAATATGTAAAGAAGGAGTGTTTTGAACATGCACTCAGCTACCTCCTGGGGGCTGGAGTCCTACCATGAGCCAAGGTGACTCCACGAGGGAGATATGTGCTCCTGCAGGATTAAATTCCAGCTGCAGTGGGCACACACTGGTGACCAGAGACACAGCTAAGCCACTTCTTAAAAAGACATTTTTGGAATAGCAGCACGATTCTCCCCCAGGCCAGGCAGCATGTTCCTTCCTGCGTCTTGTCAACCAACTCCTCGCCTCAGGCCAGCTTTCCTGTCAGTTCCCACCCCACAGCTCTGCAGTTATTTGCCCATTTTGCTCCTTCATGCTTCTTTGGAACTGAGATCCTTGATACCTCCACATACACTCCTCACTTTTATGGCCATATCAAACTTTAGAGGGGAAATAGCTCCCAGTACTTTGCTCATTACCATGGAATGAGGTGCCTTGAACAGTCAGAGCCACTGTGATCTCTGCTAGTTAAGTATATGGGAGGTGACTCCAAGGAAAGCCAGCAGAAGCGCTGGTCTTCAGCAGGTGAGAAGATACATGGAGTGACAGGATGAAGGGTGATGGTTTCAAACTGGAAGGAGCTAGATGTGGATTAGGCATTAGGAGGAAATTCTTCCCTATGAAGGTAATAAGGCGCTGGAACAGGTTGTCCAGAGAAGTTACATAGGCTCCAAGTTTGGCAGTGTTCAAAGCCAGATTGGATGGGACCTTGGGCAACCTGACCTAGAAGAAGGTGTCCCTGCCCATGGCAGGGAGGTTGGAACTGGGTGATCTTTTAAGGTGTCTTTCAACCCAAACCATTCTATGGTTCTATGGTTCTATGATTCCATGATTTTGTGATTGTATGATTCATATCCTGCCCGAAGGTTTCTCTTCTGCTGCCATTACTATTGAATTAAACACACTGTGAAAATGATATACCACAATTTGATAACTCCTGCTGCTGTTTGTACTTTGTTCATCCATTCCCAATGCTATTAACCTTCAACCTCCTCCACACTTTTTTCAAGTCACAGTTGCTGGATTCCTCCCAGCAGAGTTTCTGTCAGTTGTGCCATCTATGATTCCCAGAAGCATCAACCATGTATTATTCTGAAGAGTCTCACAGGAGAGGGGGCTGTGTGCTTACTTATCGTTTCTTCAGTGCAGCGTCCCCTTGCACCAACATACCCCAGTGACATTTACCTTCTCATTCAGAAGCCATTTACATAATTATCCATCATTTCTTCAGTAATATAGATCAGAATTCGACTCACTTTCATAGATGCAGCTCTGATCTTTAAAACCCTGGTCCTGGCTTTTGGGGAGCAATGCTGTAACCTCAAAAGAACTTTGCACAGGCAAGAGAGATTTCCTAGGTGTTTTACTGTTGGCCCTGTCTCAAATCAAGGCAAATTTCTCATTGTTTGCAACCTTTAGTTTCAAAACTGGGATTATTTTCTTTTATTGGCAAAGGAAGGCTTGCTTCCCTAGAGAGATTTCAGACCCACATGGACATTGCGGCCCTGGACAACCTGTTCTGGGTGATCCTGTTTTATCAGGGGAGTTAGACTAGAGTGTCTACAGAGGACCCTTCCAAGCTCCACCAGGTGTTTTAAAGACAGAGGGACATGGTACTGAGAGACATGGTTTAGCCCCAGACTTGGTAGAGTTAGAGAATGGTTGGACTGGATGATCTTAAATGTCTTTTCTAACCAAAATGATTCCATGATTATCTGATTCTATTAATTTTCCCTGTGCTTCACAGTGCAATATCTTAAAGGTTGGACTTGATGATCTCAAAGGTCTATCCCAGCCTGGTTAATTCTGTGATTCGCTGTGATCTTCTCTGACTGGTAACATTCCTACAGCTGCTGGGCTTTGCAGACTCTTAAGGAAAGGTTGGGCTCCAATTAAAGAATTATTCCTGATGGAAGTCTCTCTCCAAAGGACTAACAATGAGCACCATGCATGGCACAGACTGTGTGTGAGAGCTGGAATGCCAAGTCCCTGTACATCCAGCAAAGATGAAAGGCTTGTACTGGAGTTAAGAGCATGGGATGGTTTAATCCTGAAATAGCATCTTGCTGATACAAGCGAGGTCTGTTTGTTTTTTCTGTGCCTATTTGGGGAATGGCTGCTCTTCAAGTAAACACTCTCTTTTGCATGCAACCACCAATATTTACCTTGACAAGATAGTTTATTATCATTCTTAATTTTCTCTTCCTTTGAACATTTCCGTTCTCTTAACAAGGCAGTAGAACCATTGTATGAATAAACAATCTCAAGTGAACTAATTCCTACTGCTTAACACATTCTTCCTCATTAGCTGAGGAGCACCTGACCATCAGCATGCCCTTCTCTCTCCACTCCTAAATCACATTTTAGTTTCTGTAATGTTTAAGCTGGTTCAAGCTACCATATATTATTTAGAATTTTTAATAAGCCACTTGTGCCTAAGTGACAAATTCTCCATTTTTAAGGCATTATTCCCTTCTGAAAGGAGAAAGCTGAAATGAGAAAACCACAAATCAGAGAATCATGGAATTGTTCAGGTTGGCAAAACCCTCTAAGATCAAGTCCAACCGTAAACCAAATACCACCATGTGCACTGAACCATGTCCCAGAGTCCTGTGTCTGCATGCTCTTTGAACACCTCCAGGGATGGTGACTCCATTACCTCCCTGGGCAGCCTGTTCAGTGGTGGAAGTAAATGGTGCAGCAGTACTTAAAATACACAAAACAGGACAATTGAGGACATTTTGGGGGTGTAAAGAGGATAAGGATAAAATTATTCACCACAGAAAAGGAAGCAAACCTCTTTCAGTAACTTTTGCTATCTCACTGCCTAGGGAAATACAAAGGGGAGCAGAGCTAACTTCTGCTGAACTTCTGCTTGGCCTCATGATTCAATCTCTGCTGCCAAATATTCGATGGATTAAGAGTCAGTGGATGTGCAGAGAGACAATGTTGCTCTGTCCTCCATTATCCCAGCCAGAGAGATTAATAAATGTGATTCCAGAGTCTATTTTCCCTGTGTGCCAACTGAACTTGCTTCAGTGCACACCACCTTTTACTTCAGTTTTCTCTCCCCTGAAGAAGAACCTGTCTCTCAAGTGCTCTCAGCAGATAAATGACAACACACAAAATGCAGGCTTAGAAAACATTCCTGTAGCAGGAAGATGGAGAGAAAGAAAAGACAGGGTAGCTTATCTACTTCCCTCCATCAACCCTATTGGGACTTTTTCTATCCCAGCAGATGTTCTCCAGAGCTTTACTCAAACTAGTTTGTAGTCAAGGGGTAAAACTTCCATCACACTGTTTGAAGACCTCGCTATTAGCTGTCCTCCCAAAATCCTATTCAAATGTAAGTTATCTTAGGTGTGTTCACTTTCAAGCCATCTCCGTGGAGACACTGTCCTGATGCAGTCTATTTCTAAGGTGCAGTATGTCAGTGGCAAGTGACTTTAGATGACATAGTTTCAGACTAGCTCTTCAGAGCAGCTCTCTGTTCTGTTGCTTCAGTTCAGTATGGGGTGTAATGAGATTCCTGGGTAAGGTGGTAATATGGTAACTTCTGCAGAGTGCTGTATTAGCTCATTGGGAAATGTCAGCCATTCCTGCTGACTGGTAAAGTGGGATCACACCAAAAATGAGAAAGAACCCAGTAGACATCATTATAAACAACAAGAAGTCCTTACCTGTCACTACCAGCTGCATGGTGAGGTTCTTATAGAGGCCATATTTTGCATTGCTCAAGACGATGGTGTAGTTTCCAGCATGCTTTGGTCTCACATCTCTTATGCCCAGTCGGTACTTCATTGGATCGGGCTCATAGCAGGTGTGGTTGTCCAGGATCAGTTTGCCATCTTTGTACCTGTTTTGAAAGTTCCATCAAGGTTCATCTGTACATGCAGACACCCTCAGAAAACCAGTTACCCAAAGGAGGATGAGTAATGAGTCAACCTTCAGAAGCAGGAAGGGAAACACAGATCTATAAGCGCTGCTTGACCTGGGCATGTCTTCCTTTCTCCTGTCCTGACTGTGAGTAGCATCTGCAGTGCTGTGCAACAGCTTCATCCAGCAATCAAGAGAAAGTTATTTGAGTAGATCCGAATGAATGGTGCCTTTCACATGGAATCATGGCATTGTTCTGGTTGGAAGAGACCTTTGAAACTATCAGGTCAAAGCACTAAGCCAACAATACCAACATGCTTAACTCTGATCAGAAATGTCCATCTAGATGCCCTTAAGTTCTGCTGGAGGTGCAATAGTAAGTACAGGAAACTATGGGCTAGCCAGAATTTCTCATCGCTTTTAAAGCAAGATATTAATGAATCAGGCTTGTCTTTCACAGCATCATAAAATCATAGAGTGGTGAGGGTTGGGAAGGACCTGTGGAGATCATGTGGAGTCCAACCTCTTTGCTAATGCAGGTGTATCTAGATCATGTTTGTGTCCAGGTGGGTTTTGAAAGTCTCCAGAGAGCCCAGGTCAGTGCTTTGCCACCCTTACAGCAAATAAATTTCACTTTAAGTTCAAATGAAACCTTTTTGTGTTCTAGTTTGAGTCCATTGCTCCTTGTCCTATCACTGACCACCACTGAGAAGAGCCCAACCCCATTCTTGTGACCTCTACCCTACAGATATTGATCAGCATTGAGAAGATCCTCTTTTAGGACTCTCTTTTCCAGGCTAAAGAGCCCCAGGTCTCTTTTCCTTTCCTCATAAGAAAGAACATGTGTATGTGGCCCTTTCCTGTGCCTGAAAAACCTAAAGCCTATGCCCTGGAGAATTGAGAGCTGAGAGGAAGGTCAGTGAGGAATTCCCAATCCTGAATCTTCAACCAGCTAGGAGCAGGAGAGCAGAGACTGCATGAGCAGACTTCACTGCTAATCCAATATGCAGATTTGGATTAGGATTATGAAACAGGCAGGGCTTTGCCACACGCAGAGTTTTAGGCTTGGTGGAATGAGAAACTGGGGCATGTATCCTACTGCCTGAGAATGCTGCAAACTTCCTTTACACTCGTTTAAACAACTGTACTGAGAGACTTCCAACATCAACAGCTGTAGCTTTGAACATGCAGAGAAGGCAGTGCTGGTGGTCCCAGGCAGCTACCAAGCAGCTCCACACTGAGCCTTGAGGACAAAGCCTTGACTGAGGAAAAGGAGATGGTCCCCACTTCAAACCACAAAGCTGTTTTCATCTAAATAACAGCAACAATTAAAAATATCTCCTAGCAGCACTGATTTCACTGGTCTGACTAAACGTGAGAAAACTTCATTCTAAATTAATGCAGGAACTCCATCCTTGACCAGCATCTTTTGCTGATCCAAGCTGCCCTGAGCAGCACTCAGCTGGCCAAGAAGAGCAGTGCAGGTGCTGCCTCAGACCAGTCACCTTGGCTGGAAAGCTGCCTATGGGAAAAGGACCTAGAAGTGTTGGTCTGACAGTGGCTGAATATTAGCCAGTGTGTGCCCAGGTGGCCAAGAAGGCCACCAGCATCCTGGCTTGGATCAGCAATAGTGTGATGAGCAGGACCAGGGCAGGGATGATGCCCTTGCACTGGGCACTGCTGAGGGCATGTTTCCAATCCTAGTTTCAGAAGAATGACATTGAAGGGCTGGAGTGGGCCCAGAGAAGGGCACGGAAGCTGGTGAAGGGACTGTAGAACAAGTCTTTTCAGGAGCAGCTGAGGGAACTGGGGTTGTATAGCCTGGAGAAAAGGAGGCTGAAAGGAGACCTTCTCCGTGAAAGGAGCTTGGAGGTGAGGGTTGGTCTCTTCTCCTAAGGAATGAGTGTCAGGACAAGAGGAAATGGTGCAGGGGAGATTTAGGTTGGACACTGGGAGAAATTCCTTTCCTCAAAAGGTTATCAAAGCCTGGCCCAGGCTGCCAGGGCTGTGGTGGAATCCCCATCCCTAGAGGGGTTTCAAAGCCATGGAGATGTGGCGCTGAGGGACATGGTTTAGCGGTGACCTGGCAGTGCTGGGTAAAGAGTTGGACTTGATGATCTTAAGGAGCTCTTCCAACCAAAACAATTCTGCAATTCTGTTTCTCTGCCAGCACAGGCAAACCCACGACAGCTGTCCTACAGACTTTCATACAGTTAGAGATGTGCAAGAGGTTGCATGGAGTTGTTAAAGACTCCCTGCAGAATGAAGTAAAGAAAATGTAGCAAGAGAGAGCAAGTGATGAAAGGGTAGAGAGAGAAATAAATGTCTCCTGGAGTTGCTGACATGTTGTCCCTCCTATTAAGCTGATCCATCACAGTCCTGGTGGGACTTCAGTTTGCTCAGGAGGATTCACTGCACTGTCTGCAAGGATGTGACACTGCTGATGGTAGAGGGCTGGAGAAAATCGTTGAAAAGCTATGCAGAGAAACGATTTCCCATGTTGAGAATGTGTCCTGCAGTTCTTTGTTCTGCACTGCCTCCTTGCAGACTGATCACCAGTGCTGCTGGCAAATTGGTAACCCTTCCCCACTTGCATTCTGCTTCAATCTTCCAAACAGTTCTTTGTGCAGGGTACATGAAAGCCCCATTTTCCCTGCAGGGATCTTTTCTGAGTGACTAGGGGAGAAAAACAGTGTGGGAAAGAGGTGTGGCTTGCCCAGCTTCACAGAGCACGTCAGCACAGAAAGGAGTCACATCTCTTTATCTGTGCCTCGGAACCATAGCTGTTAGCATTCCCAGCTCTCCTCTTTTATCCATGTGGTAAGGAACAGAGGGAAATATATTGGTCATCGAATCATAAAATCACAGAACATCTTTGGGACCTTTAAAGATCATCTAGTCCAACCCCCTGCAGTAAGTAGGGACATCTGCAACTAGAGCAGGCTGCTCAGAGCTTCATCAAGCCTGAACTAGAATGTCTCCAGGTCGTCAGATATTCCTGACTTTGCTCGTGGTGATGGTACTCACCAGGTGACACTTGGACGAGGAAAGGCATCCACCTTTGCAGCTAGTTTCAGTGACTTGTGTCCTGAAGTAATCTCATAGTAAGGGCCTTTCTTGTGTGAAACCGTGAGGAAAGGTTTGTCTGGAAAGAGAAAGGAACAGGAGGACAAGTAATGGCAGATCTGCCACAGTGCACTGCACACATCTTTGAACTGCCTCCTGGCTACTCTGGAGTTTTTGCAGTACAGATCTGCAGAAGCTGCAGACAACCACACGGATTGACAAACTGTTACCCAGTCTGCCTGCAAAGGCCAGGAAGGTCCATCTTCAGGCAAAAGGATTGATATGTAAAGCAGAGAATGTACACCTGGAGGAGTGTGTAAAGACACCTGAACTATCTCTTTGCCATGTGAATTCCAGATTCTCCAGGACATTGGCAACCACACTTGGTGCCAGCTGTCTCAAAACAGTTCACAGATTCACAGGCTGCCCTGGGCTGTAAGAGACCTCCAAAGGTCGTCTTGCCCAAACCCCCTGCAGTGAGCAGGGACATCTCCAACTAGATCAGGCTTTCCAGGGCCACATCAAGTCTGATATTGAATCTCACCAGAGATGGTGTCTTGGCCACATTCCTGGGCAACCTGTCCCAGTATTTTACCACTCATAGTGACAAACTTCCTCCTTATGTCTAACATAAATCTACCCTGCTCCAGTTTCAAAACATTGCCCCTCAACCTATCACCAAAAGCTCCTTTAAGGAGTCCCTCTCCAGCATTCCTGTAGGTCCCCTTCAGCTATTGAGATGTCATCATAAGCTCTAAATGTAGGTTATAAGGCCTTCATCCATCCATGTCCTCAGGCATGTCTCATTCTTGAAGTCTTTAAAGCTTCTTTGGATGCTGACTCTCACAGAGTGCTCAGTGATTTTATAGATGATTAATGGTTGTTTTAACTAGCTGGCACAATCCCATCTACATGTCAAAGGACTTAGAGACACAAAATAAAGCTTTAGGCTGAAGAATCTGGTTCTTGGGTGCCATGGTTTAGCAGCAGCACTTACCATACACTGTCACCGTGACATTGGCCTCCAACTTAGTTACGTTGAACGTTTTGCATACGTACAGGCCTCCATCTTGCATGGTGACATTTTCAATTGTCAGGTTACTGACAACCTTATACACCATGCCACTCTGGTCTATTTTTCTTCTAGGATATGGGTGCTGGAAGTTAAGGGAAAAAAAAAAAAAAGATGTCAAAACCCAGCATAAAGTGGATTTTTTGTTCATCCTTTCACAGTCTACCAGTAAAGCAAAGCAGTGATTTGTCCCAAAATTCTCAGATCTCCCCAAACTGGTGAAATAAATAATATAAAATAGGCTGCCCAGGGAAGTGGTAGAGTGACTACCCCTGAAGGTGTTCAAGAAATGTGTAGACTTGACACTCTGGGACATAGTTTAATGCCCATGGTGGTGTTCAGTTGGTAGTTGGATTTGATGATCATAAAGGTCTTTTCCAACCTTTATGATTCTGGGATTCTATGAAAGGCAATGCAGCAAGAAGAGTTCTTGTGTAAGGTTTCATTATCAAGTCTAATAAGACAAAGGGAGTGAACCTTTGTGCTTCTCTGCTGAACCCTTGGCCAGGCAGGTAAATGAGGGAATACATCATGGATCAGCCCTCCTTGGGGGACCACATCTCAGGGAGTTCATGGCAAAGCTGCCGTGGTCATCTGTAGAGTCAGAGTTGTGCTTTGAGATTCTTCTTGGGGTTTTTTAAGGGTTTTTTTTGGTCATGGTCAGTATTTTTCTGTCTTTAAAAGCTCCTAGTTTCTAAAAGAAACATATTATGACAGAAATATAATATATTATGACAGCCAAGTGCCAATGCAAATTGCTGAAGAACTTTAGAAAGCGTTATTGCGTTATTTGGTCTCAGAGATTTGGCCAAGAAATTTTTCATTTATAATGTTAGAAAGTTAAGAAGGATTCATAGGAAAAGAAAATCCAAACCAAAGCAACAAAGAAACAAAATTCCCCCCAAACCCAAACCAACCAACCAAGCAAAACCAAAACAAAGCTTTCTACCATCTTGTGTGGTTCAAGAAAGAAAATTCAGGGCCACCAGATTGCTTGCACTTCTGTGAATTCTGTGTTATTTTTTTCGGTAGTTTCTTTACCAAAACAAAATCTTGACATTCTTTCAGTGTCCTTTCAGTGCCATTCATTTTAAGAATCACATTTTATACTTTCCCCAAGAGGCTTAAAGGCTTCTTGAAAATGTATATTTGCTGAACTAACAAGATTTTAAAAAAGCAATCATTTTTATTCTGAGCATCAAAAAGAGCTATGAGTAATAGCTCAGATAAATAGATCTGGAAAATACTCCTGCTGCCCTCAGATTTTCCTTAGGAGAACATCAAAGCAAATGCTCAGCCCCTCAAATGCCTCTTGTCCTGTCACTGGGAATCACTGAAAAGAACCTGGCCCCATCCTCTTGCCCCCCCGTCCCCCCCCATCCCCCTTCCCTGTCCCCTCCTGTCTCCTGGTGAGCATTGCTCAGATTCCCTATCAGGCTGCTGTTCTCCAGGCTCAATAACTCCAGGGCTCTCAGCCTTTCCTCCTCACAGAGAAGCTCCAGGCCCCTCAGCATCTATGGAGCCTTTGCTGGACTCTCTCCAATAGTTCCCTGTCTCTCTTGAAGCAGGAACTCCAGCCCTGCAGCTTAATTGGCAGATTCAAGATGACCAGATGAGTTTTAGATTCACCCAAGCTAGAAGTACAGTCAATTGTAGGCTTACAAATAGTTGATTGTGTTTCAAAAGGAGTAGTAGTTTTGATTTGTTCAGCCCTGTGGACAGATCTTTCTTTTGGGGAGGCTGCATGAAATAGAATACGGAATTTTCGTCAACTCACCCTCCCGCTGGGACACGTCCAGATAAGCTCAATGCGCCCATTGATGAAGGTTTCTGCTCTGCATTCCAGGTAGAGAGTTTCTCCAACCAGAAGTTTTTTGGGAGTTGCTTTCAGAGCCAGGTTCTGTACTCTGCCCTCTGAAATGAAATAAGCAAAGTCAGAACTACGCAGCACTCTTGAGATGGAATCCATTGTCCAACTGCATCTCTGTCATCCTCCCTCATCATAGTTTCCAGAACATCTCACCACCTTCTGCCATTTCTGTGGAAACATGGGAAAGCCCACACAACAGAAACGTAAGGTTGCCTGTGTAGGTGCTTGAACATCTACATGTGCCATGCTTAGCTCCAACCCTCACTCATCATCTCCACAGCCACTCTCAGATAGTTTTCAGGAGTGACATCCTTTGAGGGCCTCAACCTTTATCTGTGAGAAGATAACTTCTGTAGAACACGAAATGCATTTCTTCTACCCTCTGATGACCAACTGCCTTCCCCTCTGACAACTGCAGAATGCCAGAATCCCAGCATGATGGGGGTTGGAAAGAATGTCTGGAGATCACCTAGTCCAAGCTCCTACCAGAGCAGGTTCACCTAGAGCAGGTTGCACCAGATGGTGTCCAGGCAGGTTTTGAATATCTCCAGAGATGGAGACTCACCACCTCTCTGGGCAGCCCTGCTCTTTACCCTCAAGGTAAAGAGGTTCCCCCTCATGTTTAGAGGGAATTTCCTAGGTTCAAGTTTTTACCTGTTACCCCTTGTCCTGTCACTGGGCACCACTGAAAATGGACTGGTCCCATCCTCCTGACACCCTCCCTTGAAGTATTTAGAAGCATTGAGAAGATCCCCTCCTCAGTCTCCTCTTCTCTAGACTAAAAAGCCTCAAATCCCTCAGCCTTCCCTTTCTGATAGAGATCCCCAGATTTTAATCTTATATGTTTATTGGTGCCTTAACTCCACTAACTCTGAAGCAAGGCAACATTACATTCTGGTCCTCCATACCCACATCTGACCACTGCCCAGTAACACACTGCTGTGTCCCTTTGGGCTGGAGAGGGATGACCTAATGGGCTTTTAGCTTTGCATTCATGATTCTAGTAAAAAAATAATTACTCCAACAATGAAGAAAAAGAGCGGGAGAGAGGTTTACAGGACTTTGATGTGGCTGCCACAAAAATTTCCAAGGCTGTTGTTTAAATTGTATAGGAGGATGCCATGAGCTAATGGGAATGAAGTCACAATAAACTCTCTGCTGTCAAAAATATAATAAATGAGGAGAGAAAGAACATACATTGAGAACAAAGGAAAAATAAATTCTAATTGTCTTCACATAAATCCTCAGCACTCACAAATGCAATGTTTAGTTGCTTCAAATTCAGATTTTTATCCCAAACTGAAGCTCAACTGTAAATACCAGGGAAAGGGTTTAGTAAATCATCAGAAGAAAGTATATAACCCGCCAAAGATTTGAATTAGCCATTTAATGAGATTTTTACACCATGGTCTTGCCTGTTTAATGACCAGAGGCAAAAAGAAACCTATTGTGTGGTTTATCCTAACCCTGTAGTTGCTTTAATGTAAATAAAGCTCAATACAAGCAAACAAAGCCTTGGTGGGGTTTGACAAAAATACTCCTTTTTCCTTTTGTGCCACCTCAACACTTGGTCATTTGTCAAACCCAGGAGTGGATCAAATCCAAGTTCTATTGAACAGGGAACAAAAAAGGGGAAGACTAGATTAGATTTTAGCATTCTAGCTTGGACTTGTTACAGATTCATACCAATTAGATGTGTCAAATCTGACTTAGACCAACCAAGAAATAAGACTCAGGGGCTCAGCTGTGCAGCAGAAACATTGTGGTCACTCATCAGCACGTGGTGGCCACTCACCCAGTCTCTGTGCTAGGTAATAGGAGGTGAACACAGTTCCATTGATGGTGGCGGTGCATGTGAGTACTCCAGAGTAAACAAAGGAATGAGAGGGGATGATAAATCCTCTTTTTGGATCCCACGTCATCTTCTTGAAGTTCATCTCTACTGAATAAGGATACTGAAAGAGAACAGACGGATAGGAGGCTTGAGAGACATTCCTCTTCCCCTCAGACTACAGAGGCAACCAGCCAAGGCTGTTCTGCTTGAGATATCTGACCTTTCAGAGTGGTTGGTGGTCTCATTCCACACATATCTTAGGCAACATCAACATAAGCAAACAGAAAAGCCCTCCCTAAGGTATGACTGTCTTTGAAATCTAAAACTTGGACATCATAACTGGAGCTTTTCATTCAGTAGCACAAATCCTCTCAGATCTTAGGCATGATGCCATGCTACCCATTGCAGGTCCCATTTCCCTCATCTCTTTGCTGAAAATAATCCTGCCCATTTGATATTAATTTTGTGGGATAATCTTTTGGAAGTATTTAGGAACAATATTTCCTACTCCTATATGTAGCTGCCACACGTATTCACACACCCACACCATTTTACAAGGGCTTGTTGTGATAGAATGAGAGAAAGTGTATTGGAGCTTGAGGAGGGGAGATTTAGACTGGAGATTAGGAAGAAATTCATCACAGTGAGGGGGGTGAGATACTGGAACGTGTTGCCCAAGGTGGTTCTGGTTGCTCCTTTCCTTGAATTGTTCAAGGGCAGATTGGCTAGAGCCTTGAGGAACCTGGTCTAGTGGAAGGTGTCCCTGCCCATGGTGGTCAGTCTGGAACTAGATGGTCTTTAAGGTCCCTTCCAAGCCAAACCATTCTGTGATTCCTGGGATCTCACAGTACTTTTAAAACACATGTGAAGTTAGAGCCTCAAAAATCCAATTGATTCATGTCACTACCTTGCCCGATGGCAGTCATCTCTAAGCTATGGTCTGTAGCTAGTCACCAGGTTCTCTGTGTCACAAAAAGAGATGAGACACCTTCAGAGGAGCTTATTGATTTCCACCAGGCCCTGAAGCAGCCTGGATGACTTCAGATGGTAAATCACAGCATGGCAAGATGAAGGGAGCTTAGTGACATAGACAATTTTTATCCTAAATTCATAAATACTTGTAATATTCTGAAAGTCTTGAAGTGTGGAAAAGAAACTAGAGGGAAAATTCATCTTATAAGGATGAACTCTCTGTACACCTTTGGGCAGCAGGTCAGGCAGGTTAACTTTGGTTGGGGGAAATAATTAGCTCTTTATTATTATTACCATGTCCTCTATTTGCTAGAGAAAATGCTTTTATTTTCCATTAAGTTTGAAAATCCTGGGCTGTAATGCAGAAAAGAAATACATGGTGTTACATGCAGCCAGATAGAGCGGGAGGCTGTAAAGGGCAGAGCCCTGCACTTAACCCACTTCAGCCTGCCTGAAGCCAGGTGGCAGGAACCCAGGATGCAGGAACCATGGGATGCAGGTCTGACTGTTTCATCAGGACTGGTGAAAGCTCTTTAGGACTGAGGATGCACTAAAGGAGTTCTTGTGGACAAGTTTACCATGAGCCAGCAGTGATGACCAAGGGTCAAATGGACCCCATGAAGAAGAGTGTGACCAGCAGGTCAAAGGAGATTCTTCTCCCACTCTGCTCTGCCCTAATGGAGCAGTGAGTCCAGTTCTGAGCTCCCCAGTTCAGGAGAGACAGAGAACTACTGAGGAGAGTCCAGTGGAGGCTGCAGAGATGCTGAGGGGCCTGGAGCATCTCTGTGAGGAGGAAAGGCTGAGAGACCTAGGCCTGTTGAGCAACCTGAGGAGGGGATCTGATCAATGCTCAGCAAGAGCCAAAGGGTGGGCAGCAAGGGGGTGAGACCAGACTTCTTTCAAGGAATAAACAACAGGACAAGAGAAAATGACCTTAAATTGCCCATGGGGAGGTTTAGGTTGGACATGAGGAACAATCTCTTCCCCCAGAGGGTTGCTGAGTCCTGGCTCAGGCTGTCCAGAGTAGTGGGAACATACATGCCCATCCCTGAGGGGGTTTCAAAGCCCTGGAGATGTGGTGCTGAGGGACTAAATGATCCCTAGAGGTCCCTTCCAACCCCACATACTGGAATTCCATATGATTCCATGCAATGTTTTCCTTTTCAGAATGACATTGCTTAAGCTTTTGAAGCTAACCAAGGGAAGAGCTGCACTGATAACCACAAGTGGGAATTTCCCAGTGATGTAATGGGTTTGATCTTGTTCTTGTTGTCATGCAGGATGCAATTTATTTTTCTGTCTTCAGACAAACATTAGTCTTGTATGGCAGTGTGGTTTAAACAGGATTCAGTTTAAATAATACTCCTGCTCTGAAGAAATTTCAGCTCCAGGCTTTGAGAGCTGGTGCTTATGCCTCTCCCATGAACACACAATTGATCAGGCTGGCTTTGTTTTCCAGTCGCTTGTTATTCCATTTTCAGCCTAGATCAAAGACAAAGGAATGATGGCTGTGGGGCCATGACTGGTGATGCTGCCTTGGGGAAGGAGGCATGGCAGGATAGTTGCTTCCTTTTGGAAGCTCTCTTCTGACAGTAGTAGGAAACATGGTCTTTGTGTAAATGTGCTCTCCATGTAATCCATCTGTGGTGTCTCTGCTCAGAACCACCAGGAAAATTCACCAGTATTACAGAAGGAGATCAGAGACCTGAGGCTTAGTCACAGAATCATATAATAGTTTGGGTGGGAAAGGACCTTAAAGGTCATCTAGTCCAACTACTCTGCAGTCAACAGGGTCATCTGCAACTGGAGCAGGTTGCTCTAGGTTAATCATGCCAGCAGTGCTCTCAGATGGCTAAGGTGGCCAACGGCATCCTGACTTGCATCAGGAATAGCGTGTCAAGGAGGCCTGGGGATGTGATTGTCCCCCTCTCCTTAGGATTAGTGAGGCCACACCTCAAATACTGGGGTCAGGCTTGGATCTCTCACTCTAAGAGGGACATTGAGGTGCTGGAACAGGTGCAAAGAGCACAACCAAGCTGGTGAAGGGCCTTGAATATGAATCTGATGAGGAATAGCTGAGGTAACTGGGGTTGTTGTTGTTGTCTTCAGAAGAGGAAGCTAAGGGGAGACCTTCTAGCTCTCTACAACTCCCTGAAAGGAGGTTGGAGTGAAGTGGAAGTAATTTTCTTCTCAAATACAAGTGACAGGATGAGAGGAAATGGCTTCAAGTTGTGCCAAAGGTGGATCAAATTGGACATTAGGAAAAGTTTCTTCACAGAAAGAGTTCTCAGGGATTGGAACAGGTTGCCCAGGGAAGTAGTGGAGTCAGTGTCTCTGGAGGTGTATAAAAGATGTGTGGATGCGGTGCTGAGGGATGTGATTTAGTGGTAGTGGACTTGATGATCTCAAAAGTCTCTTCCAGCCTCAGCAGTTCTGTCATCGTATCCTTTAACACCCATGTGGTGAATGCACATGGAACTAGATCAGCCACTAGACACATCTGACAAGACGGAAAGTGCTTTGGGTTTGGGTTGTTTTTTGGCTCCAGAATTAAAATCATGTTAAGCAAAATTAAAGTTTTCAGTTGTGAGTTTTAGCCTGGGCTTATTAATTACAAAGATGCTCTGCAGAGTTAACTGGCATCTGTTTAGTATTAGCAAGAGGTACCTTTCTCCATACATATTTAAAGGCCAGAGAGTGCCGTGATTTTAAAGTATAATGGTAACATAAGGAACTTAATTTACAGTGGGGGGAACAAAAAAAAAGTACATTTTCTACAAGAATAATAAAATGTGATAAAGCTGAACTTCAGGGTTTGGCAGCTCTGCTCCCCGATGGCTAGGGGAAAGAGAAAGAAAAAATAACCCTCCTCAGGAGGCCCTTTTCAACACCACACACATATTAAACCTCTTCATAAAATATTCAAAAATATATATTTAAACAATCAAGCCGAGAGCGTCAGCACCGCTGGAAGGAAATCACAGTGCCTTTCCTCCCTTTGAAGTTCCTTGTCTATCGAAGATTAAATTTGGAAGAGGAGGATGTTCTAAATTTGTCTGATGGCCTTATTCACCTCTCCTCCCCCATCCTCACCTCCATCCCTCTCCCGCTCTGCTTCCTTTTCGCATGGGAAGCCGCCACCTTGGCTCCACACTGTCCTATGAAATTCCCAGACTGGGCAGAACAAGTGGAGACTTTCCATAGATGGAACTTGGAGCTGGTGCTCCCGGAGCCAAGACACACCTCCCAAAACCGTGTCCTCCTGAGTGGTGATGTCTCTTCATCTCCTGGCCTCAGGAGGGCTCCTTTGAGGAGCAGCACTCAGCATCCTCATCCCTGCCCTGCAGTCCCCCTTGAAAGGGAGAAATCTTTTTGAGGAGCGTTTTCTTTGCAATTCAAATGGGAGATTTCAGTGGAGATTTTATTCTGGCAGCATCTGGTAGCAAGGTAAAGGACTTCAGTTTGTGTTTGAGGAAATTACCAGGAGAGGATTTAGCTGGCAAGCAGGGTTGCCTATAAATAAGGAGAATAAATGTGGAGGTCTCCTTGATCGAGGTTCCAAGGCCGTATTTAAGCTCATGTGACTGTGGCTGAAGTCAGCAGCAGGACTCCAGCAATGAATTTGGTAGGAGGCTAAAATAAGATGGGGATGTTTCATTTTTATAGCCAAGGAGTAGAAGGTGATAACACTTATCCAGGCTGAAGTGATAAGCTGTAGCTGGATAGGAGCCTTTCCCCCCACCTTTTAATCCCTTCTGACAAAAATAGAGATCTGCTAAAGCAATAAGGCCAGGGCTGACCTTCTGCACGTCTACTGGAAACTTGCCATTGGTCTCAGCAGGAGCTGGAGCACCATCTCAGGCCACTGTGACTTCATGTGCTGTCTCCCAGGAGAATGAGACATCTAACAACTGAGAGGACTAAGTGGTAAGAAGAGCAGAGGTCCTCAAATCCCTTTGCCTCCCTGACAGGATGTTGGAGCTGAGTGGGGGTCGGTCTCTTGTCCCAGGCAACAAATGATAGCACAAGAGAAACAAACTCAAGTTGTGGCAGAGAAAATTTATGTTGGATATTAGGGACATTTTCTTCCTTGAAAGGGTTGACAAGGCCTGACCCAGGCTGCCTAGGTTGAGTCCCCATCCCTGAAGGGATTTCAAAGCCACGGAGATGTGGTGCTGAGGGATGTAACTTATTAGTGATCTGGGAGTGCTTGGTTAGTGGTTGGAACTGATGACCTTAAAGGTCTCTTCCAACCAAACCAATGCTGTGATTCTGTGACTCTATATGCAGCATAACAAGTTCATATCTCACAACATCTCCAGAAGAGTCTGTGGAAAAGGGGCAGAGCCAAGGGATGAACTCTCATTCACATTAGGACAGCTCTAGCAGTCAGCCTAGCAGGGGAATGGAGACACACAAACCTATTAGGTGCAGGGCAAGATTGGAGCCAGGAGACCTATGTCCTGTTCCTCACTCCATGACAGGCTTCTCTATTGAGCAATTCTAAAGCCCTTTAGATGAGTGACTAGATCTCCATTGATTGAGGAAGCCTCAGACCTTGAATTTCCATTTTTATTAGACAAAATAGCCTTGGCCTCCACAGACCACTCTGTAACCTTGACATTCAGATTTAGCTGCTGCCGAAGGGCTGGATGCTGTAGCCATTTATTTCCAAGGCTGAAACTTGGTTTAAAATTTATGAAATCAAGCAGAAACAGGCAGCTTCTCCAAGAAGGTTCAAGGTATAAAAGAGGCTTTCATGAGGACAGCAAATAGCAACGCTTTATTCAAGGAATTTTGAAGAAAAATAGTGCCTTGTCATCTATCTTTGCTAATTTATGGAGGAATATCAAACCCACAAGATGAGAAAAATATCTGATAAAACTCCAGCTAATCCTCAAGACACCCTTGTCCACAGCTCAGTAGTAGTGCTCTGCTGTAAAGCACTAGTGCAGTAGCAAAGCAGGACTGTGCTTCTCCATTTCCAATGTCTTTGCTATTTCTTTCCTGACACTCACCTAATTTCATGCATTTCTGTGCTGGTTTGAGGCTAATTGGAATATTTTAATAGAGAAAATTACACTCTAGGCTGTGAAAGGAAAACTGCACTCATACGCTTGCTGGAGAATTGTTTGGGAACACTAACCAAAACAATAGATAAGTCAGTCTCTGTCTGTCGCTTGCTGGAGCAGGAGCTGCTGGGGCCATCTAGCAGCTTCTGGGCTCTGACTCCTCTGCTGATTAATCCTCACTAACCACTTTTCTTCTAACCCCCTTGGCTGATCCTCCTAATTTACCTTGCACGTAAGGCAAAACCTTGGGGTAAAGTACAGGGGTGGGGAGAAGGTGGAAGGGTGGTTGGGAGCCCCTCCTGAGGTCTCTGATTTCTGGGAGGGGAGTTGTGTTGCTGTATTACCTTTTACTTGTATATTTCTGTAAATATTCTGTCTATAGTGTATATCTCTGCTTGTACATTGTGCTGAGCTGTAAATAGAGCTTCATCATTTAACTTCCAGACGGCTGAGTTCTAGTCTGGGTCATTTTACAAAGTGTGAGGGGGGCAGGGAACTCCCAAACCTTCACAATTTCCTTTTGCATTTTGAACCCATCCTGCTGGCAGCCCAGGCCTCTGAACGCATTATCTCAGCAACAGCACTTACCTGGGTAAGCTTGGGTCTGATATCTGGCGAGGTGACTCGGCAAGGGACAACAACTGTTTTCTTAGGATCTAAAATGTAGATTATTTCAGGGTGTTCCGGGTGAATCTCCACAAATGGATTTCTGTAGTCTGCAGGGAAAAGAACATTGATTTCAAACCCCCTGCTCCCACTGCTTTTCTCGTCAATGACCATAAGGCTGCCAGTCTGAGCTGCTAACTGCTCATAGACAGCTCACTGCAGCATGTAAGGAGACATCCATCCTGTCACATCTCAGAACCACAGAATTGTTTCAGTGGGAAAAGACCTCTAAGATCATTGAGTCCAACTGTCAACCTAAGACCACCGTGGCCATTAAACCATTTTCCAAGGTCCCATGTCCACTCATTTCTTGAACACCTCCACGTGACTCCACCACCTCCCTGGGCATCCTGTTCTAGTGCCTGACCACTCTTGCAGGAAAGCAATTGCTTCCAATATCCAACCTCCTGGCATAATTCCAGGCCATTTCTATTCCTTCTATCACCCTATAGTAGGAAGATGAGACCAACTCCCATCTCACTACTCCAACCTCCTTTCAGGCAATTGTAGAGAGCAATGAGGTCTCCCCTTAGCCTTCTCCTTTCAAGACTGAACCACCCCAATTCCTTTAGCCACTGCCCATAGGACTTGTTGTTGCTTGTTTGCAATTGCCACTGTCATCTAGACATTATTGCCAAGTGACCAAGAATTGGACTAACCCATTTCTAACCCTGTTTTCTCAGTCTTCAGTATAATCTTGCAAAACCTTTTTCTTATCCATTCTCCATCTGTAAAAATGGAGTTAATAAATCAGCTCCATGGGTCTTCATGGTGCTGAAGTTGGTTCTTTCCCCAGTGCTCTGAATTTCTCTTGTAACACTTCTGAATTCCACAGCAAGAAAGTGTTACAGTAGGTTTGCAGCAGTTAATGTAGATCTACTGGAATAAAAAAAGCTTCTTTCTGTAAATGAGAATCTCCAGAATACTGCAGGAAGCGTATAAAAAATGGATGTAGGCTCATGATATTCAAAGCTAGGTGAGAATAATCTAACAGTGAAGAAAACTGGTCACACTTTGGGGGTTTTTCTATGGATCTAGCACAATAAATCAGACTAAATATACATATACAATAGCAATAAATGAAAACTTGAGGTAGTTTAAGTTAGTAAAGCTTCTGAGTCTCATTCACTGATTCTTCTTTCTACAAATATCTTGATGGTCATCAGAAAATTCAAATTGTGATTGTGAAATCTTAAAACCTTACATTTTTTTCTAGGAAGCATTCTTTGGCTTTATATTCTTCAAATCATAGAATCATTAAGATCAGAAAAGACTTTTAAGACCATCAAGTCCAAAGTTCTGCCTAACACCTCCATGACCACTAGACCATGTCCCAAAGTGCTATATCTACTCATTCTTTGAACATCACCAGGGATGGTGACACCACCACCTCCCTTGGTGGTCATTTCCAATGCCTGGCCACTCCTTCAGTCCATGGACAGGGACTAACCTGGATGTGGAGCTCCATGGGGACAAAACAGCAGTGCCAGCACCTTTCCTGCCCTAAGGCCCCTCTGTTTAGTTTGTGTTGGATCAAGTTTGGGCTAATTGTTTTGGCCAAAAAGATGGGAACATTGAAATGAAAAATCTTTGTGCCAGTGTTTTGAGAGGGAATTTCAGAACAGCCCTGTTTGTTTAAAAAAGTAACCTGAATCAAAAGAAGGCAGCTAAGCAAAAGCCAAATAATCCTAAAACATCAGAAAATGTTGAATTATGCAATGACTGAAATATCTTAGCCAAAACAGAATAAGACTTCTCAAAAATATTTCCCATTCAGGGGAAATAAAAGAATTATTTAACCCTGTTCTTTTCCATCATCTCCCCCTACCTCCCAGACTGAACTCCACCAAATTCCCAGCTTCACAACAGGCCTAATAATAATCTCCTTTTTTCCCAGCTGTAAATAAGACACCTAAAGAGGAAGCAGGAATTTACAGGGTTATGTAACCAAAGCCATATTTCACTCCTAACTGATTTTTAATAGCTGCCTGCACCTGAATTGCCATATGTCTTGCCAGTAGCTAGGATTACACCATCCCAGATCAGAAGCTACAAGATGAACTGGGAGCCAAAATATATAAATCTAACTTTCTCCCATCAGCATTTGAAATCTAATAGTGTTTTAAATCATTGTGCAATTAGCAACAGTAAAAGGCAACTTCTGGCTGATAAAGATTGGGTTGGGGAAGGAGAGGATGGTTTGAGCTGTACTTGATTGTTGATCTCTAGTGCATGTTGGGTCTGATGGGAGTTATTCTCACTCTGCTTTGAAAAAAAAAAAAAAAAAAGAGGAAAAGGTCTTGCACTTTTATGGCTCTTTTTCTTCCCTACAGTAAGTGAGGTTTCCTAGAGCCTGCTGTAGTAAGGACATGGCTGTAAGTTGGGTTATCTCAGTGATTTTACAGTTTATAGTCTTAGATCAAAGAAAGTTCTCTGTCAGCCAGGGGTCTCTTTTGCTCCCTATTTTGTTCTGTAATATTACTCTTGTGGTGGCCAGCAGGTCAATGGAGGGGATTCTGCCCCTCTGCTCCTCTCTGCTGAGACCCCATCTGCAGTACTGGGGCCAGTTCTGGAGTTCTCAGTGCAGCAGAGAAAGAGACTGTTGGAGTGGGGCCAAAACAGGCCACAGCAATGATGGGAGGGCTGGAAGCGCTCTGCTGTGAGGCTGATAGAGTTGGGGTTGTTCAGCTTGGAGAAGAGAAGGTTCTAGGAAGACCTTCAAGTGGCTTTTCAGGACTTAAAGGGGTCCACAAGAAAGCTGGGGACAGATTTTTGAGTGGAGTCTGTTGTGACAGGATGAGGAGTGATTGTTTGAACTAAAAGGGAGATTTAGTCTAGAGAGAGGGAAGACATTTTTGATACCGAGGATGGTGAGACCCTGACTAAGATCACAGGGGAATATGTCAGGGAGACTTTTTTTCTCCCTAACTCTGAAACTCATTGCAAAAGAAAAAGTAGTATCATGGAGCAGAGCAGCACCCAGAAGCGCTGAGCAAACCCTCCCCACCCCCTGCAGCCTGCTTCTCCCTTCACTCCAGCTCCTCTAAAATCCCATGTAAGAAGACACAAGCCAACTTCGCTGGAACTGGAAAGGAGAATTCCAAGCAAGAGGACTGTCCAGGCAGCTGGACTGTTCACTTAGTAGATAAGGAAATATCAAGTGGCTCAGCTTTGGATCCTAACAAAATGACACAGAATAAATAGTGAATAGGGAACTAATCAACTGCCAGCTGATACCTCTGGTATGGTTTGTGCAGACAAAAAAAAATATGAATCCTTCATGAGATTCCTAAGCAGTTCAGGCTGACTGTGGCATGGAAAAATGATCTGCTGGAACATCAGGAGTGTCACTGCCAGCTTTACACACACATTCACCACCTTAAGTTAATCAGCAATCGGTTAACTCCTTGTAAACGAGTCTCCCAGAGACAGAACTTCTTGAAACAAAAGGGACAGGGTCACTCTTCTTGAAAAATGATAACCTCAGCCTCAGGGAAGATCTGAAATTCCAGATGGAGTAAATCAGTGGCACTCAACTGTTGTGATTTGGAGAGCTGAGGCATGGGAAATGCAGGTGTTATCCTCTCTGTGGTTACCAGCACTGAACTCTGAGGGAAAAAATCCTCAGCAAAGAAACACTTGATGAAAATGGAGAATTTCCTTGGAGCTTGGATGTTTGTTCCTCCTGAATTGGAAAGGTAGTATCACAGAACTGCAGCATGGTGAGGGTTGGAAAGCACCTCTGGAGATCATCCAGTCCAACCCCAAGGGCACCCACAGCAGGTTGCCCAGGATCACAATGTCCAGCTGGATTTGGAATCTCTCCAGAGAAAGAGATTCCACAGCCTCTCTGGACAGCCTGCTCCAGGGCTTCAGAACCTTTGCAGCAAAGAATTTTTTCCTCATCTTTTTTTTGGAACCTCCTGGGTTCCAGTTTGTGCCCATTACCCCTTGTTCTATCACTGGGCACCACTGAAGAGTCTGGCTCCATCCCCTTTGCCCCACCCTTTAACTCTTGCTGAGCATTGAGAAGATCCCCTCTCAGGCTCCAGGGCTCTCAGCCTTTCCTCCTCACAGAGACATTCCAGGCCCCCCAGCATGTAGTCTCCGGTGGACTATCTCCAGTGGTTCCCTGTCTCTCTTGAACTGAGGAGCCCAGAACTGGACCTGGCAATCCAGATGTGACCTCACTAGGCCACAATTTCCATAGGATAGGAAATATCCATAGGATAATTACCCAGAGTAATTTGCCATGGGCTGCTAAGTTCATTATATGTGAAGAAACTGATAATTTTCAGTCTGCAAGTTCTTGAACCATAGAAGAAACCTCTTCACTAAAGTGGTTCTCAAACACTGGAGCAGGCTGCCTGGGGAGGTGATTAAATCTCTATCCCTGGGGGCAGTTAAAGACACAGAGATGTAGTGCTGAGGGCCATTGTTTCAAACTAGGTTTTGCTAGAGGCAGATAATGGTTGGACTCAATGATCTTAAAGGTCTTCTCCAACTGCAATGATTCTGTGATTCTATGAAAGACAAGAGCTGTAGCACGTTAGAGACTTATCGGCTGCAGCAGCAGCTCCAAGGCAAGGGAGGTCCTTCCCTTTGGTCTCAGACTGGCTGTCTGGCTCTGCAGCTCAGTGGAAGTTTGCAGGAAGCTTCACCAGAGCAGAGTGTTACTGTTTACTCAGCACAGCTCGGGAGGGAACACAAAGAGCAGAGCTAAGGAAGCAGAGGCCGCAGGGCGGTGCAGGGGAAGGGGGTCTGAGCGCCAGCCACAGCCACAGAGCCCAGAGAAAGATCAAGAATGCCGCACACAAAAGCCACTCAAAGGTCAAGTGCTTACAAGAGCGTTGTAAGGTAGCTTCAGGCAGTGGAGCCCTTCACGTTTAAATCCTGCCTCTGTCTAGGAGGAGATTAATTGCAGCCTGCAGTGAGTGTTGGGAGGGTCCCTCTTACTCAGAGGTGTAACAGGGACTGTCTGGAGTACAAGCAAGGCTCCTCAAGCCTCTGCAGTGACAGCATCAGAGCACAGATCATAGACCATAGAATGCATGAGTTGGAAGGGTCCCTGAAAGATCACCTTGTCCAACTCTCCTGCAGTGAGCAGGGACATCTTTAACTAGATCGGGTTGCTCAGGGCCCCATCAGTGTCTTCAGGGAACCTGTTAAGAGTGTTTCACTACCCTTGCTGTGAAGAACTTCCTTTCCTCCTCTTGGTCACATCTGTTCTTTGTCTTGCTGTTAGTATGAGTATCCAGTTCTGGACTGGACATTTCAAGAAGGACAGCGAACTTCTTGAGAGGGTACAGCAAAGGGCTACAGAGATGCTTAGGGGACTAGAACATGCCTCTTATGAAGAGAGGCTGAGGGACTTAAAGCTTTTTAGCCTAGACAAGACTGAGGGGGGATTCTCAGTGCTTACAAATACTTCAAGGGTGGGTGTCAGGAGGATGGGGACAGTGGTGCCCAGCAACAGGACGAGAGGTAATGGACACAAATGTGAACATAGGAAGCTCCATCTAAGCATGAAGAGAAACTTCTGTACTTTGAGGTTGGTAGAGCACTAGAACAGACTGCCCAGATAGGTGGTGGAGTCTCTGTATCTGGGAATTGCTCTAAACCTGCCTGGATGCCATCCTGGTGAACTTGCTCTGGCAGGGGAATTGGACTCCGTGATCTTCAGAAGTGCCTTCCAACCCCTATCATTCTGTGATCCTGTGACTCTGACTATCTATCAGGATGTGGTGATCTGTTACTACATCATGCTCTCTTGTCATTTGAATCCTGCTCTCCAGGGCACTCGCAGCACATTCTGGCAGATGATGAAGCTGAGGGACCTGAAAGCCGTCATCATTGCACCTCAGGAACACAGCACATTGTAGACTCAAGCTCTCTCCTACAGCTCTTTTCAGCATTGTTTCACTTTCCTGTGAGTTCAAAACAGTCTCCTGAGACACAGTCATGGGATTTTGTGTAGGTTTTGGGTGCTTTTCATTTCTGCTCATGTTTTGTACCCAGTGAGGGCAATTTGTCACATGATATTTGTATCATACCTAAAGCTGTGGAGAGAATATCACTTCTGCCTTCAGATACTATCCATCAGCACACAGAGATGATAAGCACTAAGTGGCCTTTGAGGACAGATATCCATGGCTCTTCATGTTTATGAAATCCCTGAACATTCTCATTTTGCTCTTCACTTTGTTCCTGCTAAAGATAATCCTGTCACCCTCACTGGTTATTTTCTTCAGTCTCATACCTTAGCCCGGAAGCCTGGGCAGAGTTTCACATGTTCTTTAAGGTCACCTTTTGACATAACCCTCCTAAAGTTTGCCTTCATCAAGGTGCAAAATGCTGAGAGGAGTTTTATAATCTGTTATTTGCATCAGCACAATCAGCAGCATCAACAAAGGACCTGGAGGTGGTGACTGACAACCATTTGAACATGAGCCACCAGTGTGCTCAGGTGCACAAGGTGGCAAACAGCACCTTGGCCTGGGTCATCAATAGTGTGGCCAGCAAGAGCAGGGAAGTGATTGTGCCCCTGTACTGGGCATTGAGGAGGCCACACCTTGAGTAGTGGCTTCAGTATTTGGCACCTTACTACAAGAAGGACGTTGAGCTGCTGGAACAGGCTCAGAGAAGTGCAGCAAAGCTGGTCAAGGGTCTGGAGTGGCAGTCTTACAACCATCTGAGGCAACTGGGGTTTTTCCAGTCTGGAGAAGAGGACGCTGCAGGGAGACCTCATGGCTCTCTACAGTTCCCTGAGTGGAGGTTGGAGAGAGGTGGGGATTGGTCTCTTCTCACTGATATGAGGAGATAGAACAAGAGGAAATGGCCTTCAATTGTGCTGGGGACATTTTGGATATTAAGGAAAGATCTCTTAAAAGCAAGAGTAGTCAGGCATTGGAACAGGTTGCCCAGGGAAGTGGTGGGGTCACCATCCCTGGAGGTGTGCAAAAACTGTGTGGACCTGACACTTTGAGGCATGATTTAGTGGCCATGGTGGTCTTAGGTTGATGGTTGGACTTGACCATCTTAGAGGATTTTTCCAATAAAAAACATTTCTATGGTTCTATGATTCTGTCAGTCATACTTTGGCCACTGTATATTGGAAAGCTGTCTGCTCTATTCCTCCTGGTAACCCATCAAAGCTTCTTCTGGCTATAGGGCTAACTTTTCTAAAGTCACTTGTTTTGAAACTGGATCTTTCAGAATAAATTACCTTTTTTTTTTTTTTTTTTTTTTTTTTTTTTTTTTTTTTAATTTGGCAGGCCAATGAAAAGAATTGGTGATGGAATGCTTAGATGAAACAGAAAACAGAATATTTTATCTGTAGGCAAAACAAAAGTGAATGCAAACCCCCTAGAAGCCATTCTGAGTCAACACAAAGCACTTTGCTTTGGTCAAATGAAATACATTCTTCCCCTGGAGATTACTGTTAGAAACACAGGAATAATGGAGAAAAACATTACCTTAAAAAGTCTTGCTTCCAAACTCTGTGAAAGCAAAGTGCTTCTCACTGCCAAACAAATAAAAGTTGACGTGGAAAGACTTCTTTTTTTTCCCAAAAACCAAGTCTCCATGCTTTGGCTGGAGTTAAGCTTCAAGCACCAGAAGAATTTTTAAATTCTTACACCTTAGGATTTGTGCAGATATAGAACCATAGAACGACAGAACTTTTGTGGTTGGAAGAGACCTTTGAGATCATCAAGTCTAACCACACACAGTCCCACCTCTACTGCTAAGCTACTACCATGTCCCTCATCACCACATCCACACATCTTTTAACTACCTCCAGGCATGGTGACTCTACCACCTCCCAAGGCAGCCCATTCCAGTCTTTGATATCTCTCTCTGTGAAGAGATTTTTTTCTGATGTCCAAAACTCTAATATCATAGATTTTGGAGAAAATATCTAGTCTGGTGAAAGATATCCCTGCCCATGGCAATGAAGGTGGAATTCATGATCTCTTGGGTGCCTTCCAACCTAAACCAGACTATGATTCTGTGATATTAACCAGATCATATTTACCTACCAGGATAGTGAAACACTGAACAGGTTGTCCAGAGATGTAATAGAGGCCCCATCCCTGGAGACATCCAAAGTCAAGATTGATAGGGCCTGAGCAACCTAATCTAGTTGGAGATGTCCCTACTCACTGCAAGGGGGCTGGACAAGATGACCTTCGAGGGTCCCTTCCAACCCAATGCATTTTATGGTCTACCTAAAGTCCCATCATTAATAGCAAGTCTCCTACAACCTTCAGTAAAGCTCAGCAATTAGCAGTTACTGAGTGGATGAGAAATGGGAAGGAAGAAGTGGGGGAGGTACGTGAGTGATTTTGGCTTTCATCTAGAAATTCTTTATCACTGAGCAGGAGGAGATCACTGCATCACCCTGCTGGGATGTCCAGTGCTGCCAGTGGCTGAGTGCCAGGACCCTACGCTGCTCACACACCATCATATCTTCCACGGCTCCTCCACTTCAAAGTGACCTCTTTAGATAGTGAATGTCTTGATCTGAATGGAAAGCTTCTTACTTTTTCCCTGGGGCCCAGCTCTTAAGGAGCAACAGAGAGGGTCCTGCCGAGTGACGTAGCCTCTATTCCCATGTCATATGACCCTAAACACTGCTAACTAGCAGCTGGTGCCAGAGCCTTCCAGCAGTCTGTGCAGACAGCCAGCTTATCTGCTGGGCTCCACGCTGCACAGACAGGACAGCACTCGCCTATCTCAGCTTGCTGAGTGTCTGGCAGCAAGTGTAGCTGTCTGGGTGTCTCCAGCCTGAAACTAAGAACTGCAGCTCCAACTCTGCTCTCACTGGCAGTATCTTCTGGAAAACAAGCCAAAGCCCAAGTCAGGGCTGTCATCCTGCCCCTGCATTTCTGCTTCTCGCGTTTGGATTATCTCTGTGAACTCTCAAAAGAGTTAAAGAGGCAGAAATCGGCTTCAAAGAACATCAGAACTGAGATATGATCTCCTGTGAGGAGTGTTTTCATGTACTTCCACCCTCTTCAGATTTCTCTTGGTGAGGAAGGGGTGAAGAAGATGGGACTTCACATCTCTGGGCTGTACTCTTTGATAAGGAAGAGCCAGTGGTTGATGTGACACTCTAGCCTGACACGGTATTTGCACAACTCTCCTCAGTCTTTCCAGTAGCAAGGGAGAGCTCCTATGCTGCCTTAGGGATGCCTTGCTGCTAGAGCTGACAAACTGTGAGATGCATGCTGTGACAGGACAAGATGCTTGGATGCATCTCCCTTTTTCCTTCAGAACAGCCTAAACAGGACATGTGCTCCCATATAAAAGTTTGTCTTGCATCAAATATGATTTCCAGTTCTTGTATTCTGAGCTCCTGGCAGGAGTGCACCATGGCTCAAGCCTGCATTTGTGTGAAATTTAGGAGGAGCTGCAGCACAAATTCTTTGCGGGAGTGTCTTCTGGTTACGCTGTGTTCCTGAGAACATCAGTGCTGAAAACGAAATGTGTGGAAAGAAGCAACTCCTTCAACCCTGCCATGTTGCTAACTGGGTGAGATGGTGGAACACCAGCAGCTGCATTGCTCTGATTGGGAAGATATTGTTAAAACGTCTCCTAATGTACGCATTCAAAGACTGAATCACACTAGGCACAAACAGGAATTGGTGCTTCCTTCCTAGTGCACTGGGACCCTTGTGCAGCAGCCAAAGCTGGTGTGTATTTGGCTCATCATTTTGTGCCAGTTCTAGTATCTTGGTCAGAGGAGGTGGAACTCCGATTTCCAAAGCAATTATTTGAGAATCAGCTCTATCATAGAATCATCAAGATGGGAAAAGACCTCTAAGATCACCAAGTCCAACCATCAAACCAACATCACCATGCTCACTAAACCTTATTTCAAGGTGCCATGTCTATATGTTTCAAACACCTCCAGGGATGGTGACTCCACCATCTCCCTGGGCAGCCTGTTCCAATGCCTGATCACTCTTGCAGTAGAGGACTTTTTCCTAATATCCAGCCTAAACCTCCACTGGAACAACCTGCAGCCATTTCTTCTCATCCTATCAGTAGTTCCTTGGGAGAAGATACTGACACCCACTTTACTACAATCTCCTCATGGCCATAATTATTTCAAGAAAGAGAATACTGTAAAGCATCCTAGAGGATGTCTGTTGCTGGCCTCATCATTCCGTGTCTGCTGTGACCTTGTCTCCTTCAGTCCTGCAGTCCTAGCACAGCAGGGGGG
>VWZE01025956.1:423965-438282 GCA_013396675.1 Eubucco bourcierii | reverse complement strand
GGGGGAGGGGGAGGGCGGGGGTGTGGAGTCAAAGCACAGCTTTGAAACTTGGATGAACTTTTCTAGCCACTGTTTGGCAAGATGAGACCAGTTCCAGTTACCACAGTAACAAGGCATTTTTACAAGGGCTTGAAGTGCTATCAATGGCTTTTGGCTGGAAGAGGAAAGATTTAGACTGGAGATTAGGAAAAAAGTCTTTATAGTGAGGGTGGGGAGACACTGGAACAGGTTGCACAGGGAGGTGTGGAAGTGTTCATAGCTGTTTTGGACAGGGTCTTCAGCAGCCTGGTCTGGTGGAAGGTGGCAGGGGGGCTTGAAACCAGATATTCATTAAGGTCCCTTCCAACACAAACCATTCTATGACTCTATGACAAGTTGCTGGTAGAGGGAAGCAAACTGGAACTGAGCTTGTGGCCCTTCCCAGTGATGCACTGAGGGAGTGGTGCAAAGAAGTGCAGCAAATCTCTTACTGCTGCAAAGAGCTAAGGGCTATGAGGAGAAGCCACTGCAGGAGCTGAGGCAGCATTTTAGCTGGTACAGAGCTCTTCCAGCTGACACCCTGAGGACTGGCTTAGCTTGAAATGGTTCCTTTGCTGACAGTAACAGTATTTCAAATAGCTGAGAGCTGCAAGTCCTGGCTACTGTCTAGGCTGGGGCTTGGGATAGCCCTTGGGGAAGGTGGAGCAAATCTTTGCTTGATTTGTCTCTTTTTAATCCTTCCCTAAGCCATGTTAAATTTTGTATGTGCGCCAGGAAACACTGCAGAGGGAGTTCCTCCTGCTTCAACAGAAAATAGCCTGCCTGTCCTGTCTTTGGCACAGGGATCCCAAAGGTTGAGATAATCATAGAATCCCAGACTGGTTTGGTGGAAAGGGACTTTTCAAGCTCATCTGCTTCCAACCCCTCTGCAGTCAACAGAGACATCTGCAACTAGAGCAGGTTGCTCACAGCCCCAGACAACCTGACCTGCAGTGGTTCCAGGGATGGGGCATGTACCATCTGGCCAAACTAGTCCGGGCTCTCATCAACCTCAGTGTCAAACATTTCTTCCTTCTCTCCCTCTTTTAGTTCAGACCATCACCCCTTGTCTTGTCATAACAGGCCCTGCTCAGAAGTCTGTCCCCAACTTTCTTCTGCTCCTCGCACCAGAAGGTCTCCCTGGAGCCTTCTCTTCTGCAGGCTGAACAACCCCAGCTCTCTGTCTGTCCTCATAAATAAGTCTGTTCCTCACAGGGAAGTATCCCTGTGGTTGGGCAGGACAACTGCAGGAGACAGAGGGAAGCAAATGACATTGGCTGTCTGGCTTTGGCAGTGCTGGCAGGGGAGATGCTGTCCACATGAGGCTTTCTGACGTAGGCTCCTACGTGGGCAGCTGGTTTGCAGCGAAGACTTGTCTGGCTCAGCAAAGGCAGCATGTTCTGTGAACTTAGGTGAGTGTCCTCCAGTCACCCCCTTCTCTGACAACAGCCACCAGAGTTACTTGCTGCTGCAGCTCCATGTTTGACCAGACCCCACAGAGGTTATCCCTCAGAGTGGCAATGAAGCTGAACTATGTGGTTGAAAACACAAAATCCCAGAATCCCAACATGGCGAGGGCTGGAAGGGACCTCTGGAGATCATCTAGTCCCATCCCTCTGCTAAAGCAGGTTTGCCTAGGTCACGTTGCATAGGAATGCATCCAGGTAGATTTGGAACCTCTCCAGAGAAGACTCCACAACCACTGTGGAGCAAGCAGTGCTCACAGCAAAGCTTTCCTTAGAACCACCCAACTATTTCTGTTCCAGCTCTAAGCTATGTTCTATTTTCAACAAGATGGGCAACAGGAGACAGGGAGCTGTCTTGCTTTTTAATGGCTATCCTTGAGACTTGCAGCTGCAGCTGGAAGCAGCAATGAGCTGGGGAAGCAGCAAATGGCTGGGGAACAATGATTCAGGATGAAGATCCTGAGTTCTCCCTCCCTGCAGACTGTCGGTGCACAGCTGAGGCATTGGTGGCTGACCCTGCTGCCTTTGAGTCTCTAATGAGCTGACTGATGTACAGGGGTCACAGCTCAATTGCACCGGCAAGGGGTTGGAGGGAGGAGAGCTGCTGAATGCCAGAGCACAGAGGCTCCAGCAGGGAGGCTGGAAAAACAGAAGCAAGTACAGGAAATCATAGCCCATAAGCAGGGCTTCCGAGGCAATCATGTTCTCATTTTAGTGTCAAGCAGCAGGCCAGGAATGAAGGGAAAAATATCATTCCCCTTCCTTTTTTGGCAATTATGGCTTGTAACTTCAGAGGAACCTCCAGCCTTCAGGGTCTGGCTCAATATTTTCTCACTCCACCTGGCTCAGTCTCATAAACACCCTGATGAGCACTTGCTCTCTCCACAAAACATCCAGAGAGATGTCTGTTGAACCTCACCCTTCTCTGGCATTCACAGGGCACTTAGGGTTTCTTCCCTAACCCAACTGATGAGCTTCTCAGTGTCAGCTACACACTCTGGACATAATAAGCAACAGGCCAAGAGGAAGTGGCCTCAGGTTATGCTAGAGGAGGTTTATATTGAACATGAAGAACTATTTCTTCCCTTTGAGAGTTGTCAAATCCTGTACCAGGCCACCCAGGGCAGTGGTGGACTCTCCATCCCTGGAGGGGTTTCAAAGCTGTGGAGATGTGTTGCTGGTGGACTTGGTTTAATGATGACCTGGCAGTGCTAGGTTAATGGTTGGACCCCATGAGCTTAATTCAAGGTCTCTTCTAACAAAAATGATTCCATGAGAGAAATATCCCCAGGAAGTGGACGGGAATAAGAGCATGCCCTGAGGTCACTATCCATACTGAGGTACAAATAGCTCTGTTCACTGAGGTCAAGTTGCCTCCTCAGGCTGGCAGCCCAGATCCCTGTAAGTATTTGCAAGGTTATAAACTGAACTGCTGTGGCACAGCTCTGCTTTTGGGGTGGATGAGCATGTGGCTTCCTGGGACATGGACTGGTGAGATCCTTGCTGACTTGCCTTTCTTACTGTTTCATCCATGGAGGACATAGAGCTAGCTGCTTCATTTTCATAGACTCATAAAATGCTTTGGGTTGCAAAGGACCTTAAAGATCATTTAGTTCCAACTCCCCTGCCATGGGCAGGGGCACCTTCCACTTAGACCAGTTTGCTCAAGGGTCCATCCAGCCTGCCCTTGAGCAAACCTGTTCCAGTGTCTCACTACCCTCACTGTAACAAATTTCTTCCTAATCTCCAGTGCACATCTCTTCTCCTCAAGATGTTCTATCACTAACTTTTGAATAAGAGCTTTCAGAGCAGGAGAGAGCATATGATACAAGTAGCATCTGAGAAAGGACAATCTTGGAAGGTGATTTAGAGAAAGCAGCCATCCAGGGCTGTTGTTCAGGAGGATCTTGGCACAGGAATCTCAGGCAAGCAAGAGGACATCCTGCCTTTTTTTATAGCTTAGCACCGTTCCAAGTGCATTGCCAGCAAGCATTTTATAATTTGAGATATTTTCTGAAGGAAAATGCTCAGGCAGTCCCCAAAAGGTCTGTAACATTTCCTGCACGTGCTCCTGTCATAGAGTAAGGAAGGTCTGGGTTGGCAGCCAGGGCACTGAATCAGGAGAACTGGGTTTTCAATGTGCTGTTTCCTGATGCATAGGCATTGGGCTGGGTTAACAATATGAGATGTGGGGCATCTGAATGGGGTGTAATGAGAAAAGGAAACAGCTCAGCACAAGAGAAAGGGTGGGTAAAGCAACCAGGGCTTAGAGTAACAAGAAAAAAATCAGAGAAAGGAAATAGAAAAGGAGAAAAAATAAATGACTGCAGGAACTAACACCAGAAAACTCCTTTCTGATAAGAAGGAGACTTGCTGGGAAAGTAGGATAAGTGTAGAAAGGGACTGTTTTCAACAGACATAAGGAGAAAGGAAAATGTCATCCACAGGTGTCAAACAGGTGTTCCCACCTGGTAGTGCAGAGGTTGAATTTCCCACTGAATGTGGGCTTATCATGATTCTCTTGGGATGGACATCACCTCTTGTGATTTGTCACCGTCAGTTGTATGAGCTTCAACAAGGCCAGGTGCTGGGTCCTGCACTTGGATCATAACAACTCCATGAATGCTCCAGGTTTGGGGCAGAGGGGTTAGAAGCTGCCCAGCAGAAAAAGACCTGGGAGTACAGCCAATGAGAGATGAGCCATCCTGTGCCCAGGTGGACAAGAAGGCCACCAGCATCCTAGCTTGGATCAACAATAGTGTGGTCAGCAGGACTAAGACAGGGATTGTCTTCCTGCACTGGTGAAGCTGCACCTTGAATTCTGGGTTCAGTTTTGGGCCCCTCATTCTAATAAGGACATTGATGTGCTGGAGAGCGAGTCCAGATGAGCAACAAAAATGGTGAAGGGTCTGGTGTAGGGGAGAGAGAAATTACAAAAGATCTTGTTGGAGTTTCAGTCTGCCTGGGGAGGAAGGGAAAGGCAGGAAGAGAGGGCTTGAGTATTCAAGATGCATCTTAGGAAAGGCTCTGAGAGCAAAATACTTTGGGATAAAAAAGTTTAATCTTAAAAGGGAAAGAAAAAGGAAAGAGTTTTAAAGAAGTGAGTGTATTGGAGCATGAAGCTAGATGGGACTCAAAGTCTCAGAATTGAACAAGATAGGTCCTTTGTGGTTCTCACATCTGTGTCCCTGTGAATTCATCTGTCATGAAAATCCAGATATATCCATCCTCTTCCAAATATCCCAGCTGGTGCTCACTCTAGTGCTGGGCCAGTGGGGAGGTGAGATTTGTGAAAGCATCTCAGCTGGGTTGCTTGCTACAGATAGCACAGTTGGACACAACTTGTATTAGGAAGAAAGAAAGAAAAAAAAAAAGACCATAACAACACTGTAAAGCGAAGGTCTTACCCTTAACAAACACATAGATCTTGGCTGTGAGCTCCTCGTTAGCTGGGGCATCACTGTGGCTGCAGGTGAAGTAACCAGTGTCGTTAGCTATGAGCTTCCTGATGACAAGCGTGCTGCAGTTCTGCCTTGTGTTATTGCCGCAGTTGCCGATCTCCACCCGAGGGTCTTCCTTCTGGTCTCCCCTCAGAAGCCAGCTCACAGATGATGCTCCCCTGTCAACACAGCACAAGATGATCAAAGGGTTGGAGCACCTCTCCTACAAGGCCAGGCTGGAAGAGTTTTGGGCTGTTCAGCCTGGAGAAGAGAAGGCTCTGGGGAGACGTTACAGCTACATTTCAGTGTCTGAAGGGGACTTACAGGAAGGCTGGGGAGGGTCTGTTTAGAAAGGCCTTTGGTGATAGGACAAGTGGCAGTGGTTTGAAACTGGAACAGGGTAGATTTAGGTTGGACATTAGGGGGAAGTTCTGCACAATGAGAGTGGTGAAATACTGGAACTGGTTACCCAGGGATGCAGTGGAGGCCCTATCCCTGGAGACATTCAAAGTGAAACTTGATGCGGCCCTGAGCAACCTGATCTAATGGGAGATGTCCCTGCTGGATAAGATGTCCTTTGAGGGTCCCTTCCAACTCAATGCATTCTGTGTGATTCGAGGTAGAGTCCTGACTTCAGGCAAAATTTGGGCATCCTTCTGGCCAGTTGTTAGTGATTTTCTCACTGCCGCTTGGAAATGAATATTAAAGGTTACTGGGTGCTTGTGTTTCTACCCATAAAAATTAAGGTGGGTCACCCCACAGTCTTCACCAGGGCAGAAGATATGCCTGAAATATTCTATAGGCACTGTAGCAAGCTAACTCCTGGAGGAACATTTCATTTTCATTTTAACAGATTCTCTGAAAAGGAGTTTGTTTTTCTAACACTATATTTTATCCACTTCAAACATTAGAAAGCACCAGATAAAATTAGATGTTTCTTCCAAGCTGAGGACTTTGCATACTTTAACAGCTAAATTAGCTTAGATTTTCTTATACTGAAGCTGAATGGAGAGAGAACATTTATGTAACTTCACATCTCCCTTCTTGCTTAATCAGCAATGACTCAGTCTTGATTTTTGTGAAGGCTCTGGAACTAATCAGATTACAAATCTTAGAATATCTGCTCAAGACATTTTTTCCCAGCTCACCTTGTCACACCATTCATAACATAAGGCCAGGAGGGTGTCTGGTACACCATTTCACCCACCTCACCCACCCATTGGCTTATCTGTGATCACAGCTAGCATCAAATGCAATTCCAGGTAGTTCAACAAAAAGTAAAGCCTGTTACAGGACTGCACCCCTCACTACCAGAAGGATATTGAAGTGCTGGAGGCTGGTAAAGGGCCTTGAACACAAGTCTTGTGAGGAGCAGCTGAGTGGGCTAGGGTTCTTTAAGTCTTCAGAAGAGAAAGATTAGAGGAGACCTCATTGCCTTTTACTGCTACCTCAAAGGAGGATGGACCAAGGTAAAGGTCAGTCTCTTCTCAGATGAAACAAGAGACAGGATAAGAGGAAACAGTCTCAAGCTGTGCCAAGGGAAGTTCAGGTTGGGTATTAGGAAAAATTTACTCACAGAAGGGGTTGTTAGGCTTTGGAACAGACTGCCCAGGGAGATGGTGGTCACTGTCCCTGAAGGTGTTTAAAAGATGCATGGATGTGGTGCTGAGGGATGTGATTTGGTGGTTGTAGCTTAGCAGTAGTGGTGGGATTGTGTGCTTTAGACAAGTGGTTGGACTTCATGATCTCAGAGGTCTCTTCCAGCCTGATCTTTAGATGTAAGTCATCTCAGTAAAAGGCACTGGTCATGTTAGGCCTGTTGCACTGGAAATATCAGGCTACACCAATGGCAGCAAGAGCTGTTGAAGCCCTTCCCTGCTTATCTATACTTTGAGGGCTCTGGTGATGTTCTAGTGCAGATCTGTGTGTTCATGGGATGAAGATTTTGGTCTTGCTGTAGCAGAGTGGGTTTTGGTGGTCAGCATGGAAACTACTGGAGTATGAGGGTAGTAGTCCATGGATCTTTCAGGACAAGAAGTTAGTACAGGAGGGAGGCAAGTCTATCTGTGCTTGCAAAGAGAAGCCACTCTTCCAAACACCAGAGGGTTGACACACTCTTTTTCACTCACTGAGTTCCTATTGACCCGGTGGCATTTACTGAGCTGAGGAAGGAGTAAGAACCTCTTGATTTCCCCAGCTGAGTGTCGCAGGGGAGACATCTGGTCTAGACACATGGACTCAGCGTAGAGATGACAACAACTAAGGTCTCTTAACGAGCAAGCTGAGTAAAGTTTCCAATTAGCTACTAACTCCAACTCTTGGTGCCAGTGGCTTTGAGGTGCCAGTAGGTGCAATAAAGGCAGACATCTGCCAGCAAATGTAGTGACACTTAAACAAACATCCTCTTGGCCCCCGTTTCTGCCGGTCCTTTTGTCGCCTTCCTGACGATGATGTGGACACGGGGCTGAACTCTTGAGGCTATTCCCAGCATGTAGCTGAAGGAGAGCAGTGGGAAAAGTGTGAATATCCTCTTTGGTTATCAGCCTCACCCTCATTTTTGGATGCACTCTTGGCTTGAACAACCCCACCTCATCCGTCAGAGCAGCTTCCTGCCCTTCAGAGAGTAGAATTATTTTCTGACGAGGAGGTCCCTACCCACTGCTCTTTCCCTGCCTCACTAACGTCACTAATGACATAATGGCCACCTCTGTCAAGAAATGGAACTCCTGCTCTGGAATATGGAACAATGCCACTCCACAACCAAACACTCAGCTCCTGGCACGTCACCATGTCCCTTCCTCTCCATCACCCTGTCTGCTGTCCATCAGGGCTGGAGATCTGCAACAGTGGCCCTGTGGAGCAGGTCAGGGATTTCCCACATCTGAGCTTTCTTACATGTTGCCCACTTTTTCCTTCTGCTTGTTTTATCCTGGTGGAAGATGAAGACTTTAGTTATTGATTTGAGATTTTCAGAGGTCTGACAGAGGGGAGTCACAGCAGTAGCTTTGACCCAGCTGCCAAAAATCAGGAAATGATAGAATCATGAAACATAGAATGGTTGAGTTGGAAGGGAACTTTAAAGGTCATATAGTCCAACCCCTAGTACAGTCACCAGGAATATCTTCAACTAGAGCAGGTTGCGCAGAGCTCCAAACACCCTAACCTGCAGTGGTTCCAAGGATGCAATATCTACCACCTCTCTGGGCAGTCTCACCATCCTGAGTGTCAAAAATTTCTTTTCTCTCCAGTCTGAACCTCTTCATCCTGTCACAACAGACTCTGATGAAAAATCTGTCCCCAGCTTTCTTGTAGACCCCTGAAAGGCCACTAGAAGGTCTCCCTGGAATCTTCTCTTCTCTAGGCTGAACAAACCCAACTCTCTGAGCCTGGCCTCACAGCAGAGGGCTTCCAGCCCTTCCATCATTGCTGTGGCCTCCATTGGCCCCACTCCAACAGATCTATGTCTCTGCTGTGCTGAGAAGTCCAGAATTGGCCCCAGCACTGCAAACAGGGTCTCAGCAGAGCAGAGAAGAGGGGCAGGATCCCCTCTCGTGACCACCTGGACACTCAAATGAAAGGAGTCTAAGAGAAGGGATGTTCACATAGAGTTAGCACAATCTTCATCAGCTTCAAGCTCTTACTGTGCTCTGCACAACCCTAATGTCCCCTGGAAGTGTGAAGGACTTCAGAACTCCTTTTGGACCAGCCCAGAGTTCATCTGTGTGTGTGAAGATGCTGGTGTGTCAGAAAGGCAGATGACAGAGCATCCACAGAGAACCTGATGCAGGGACTCTCACACTCAATGTGCAGAGATCACACTTCCAGCTTCTATTCTCAGCTCTTGTGTGACCTGAGTCAAGGAATTGAAGTGCTCCAGGGCTCTGCTCCCATGTTAACATACTTCTCTCCTTCTCAGAGCTGTCATGTGGATTTATTGCTTTGCATCCATAAAGCAGTTTAGGTCTGAAGTGCTAATAATTTCTTCATCTGGTGATAGAAGAAAAATAAGATGCTCCTACAGCTTAAAAAGGCAGTGGATGGAGAACTGCTGGGGAGTATTGATGTCACTGGCCTGGAGCACTACACTGAGCTCGTGTCCACGTAACGTGCTTTATGAAGCACTGCATCTCGATTTTAAAGGACTGGTTAAACTTTATTGCCATCATGCTTGCTGCTTGCCAAGCTAAAAATACCACTCTCAGGTTGTTTTGACCTCAGAAGCCACACAGCTAGCTGGAGGTATCTGGGAAAAAAACCCCTGTCTTCCACTCCAGAAGACATCACAGCTTTACACAGTATGAGTCAATTTACCTTCCACTAGAACAGTGAATTGAATAGACTAGGGCAAAAATCAGAAGGGACAGCTTAGATTCACCTTCCCACAGCTTTTACTGTTTCCAGTAACTTCTGCAAGAAATGATCCATGTAGTGGTGGTGATAAAGGAGGCTTTGCAAGGAGGTGTAAAAATAATGTGTGTGTGTGTGAAAGAGAGAGAGAACGTGTGAGAGGCTGTGTTACCTTCAGCTTTCTCTCGTAAGAAGTTAAAAAGCAACCTCTTACAGCAGCTTGGTGTACAAATCAGACTGAGAACAAGCAACACCTATATGTACAGCTCACACTGAAGCTTCTTGTGTGAGCAGTTTGGTCTATTTGACACAGAATCCCAGAATTGTGGGGTTGGAAGTGACCTCTGGAGATCACCCAGTCCAATGTCCCTGCTAAAGTGGTGTCATCCACAGCAGCATGCCCAGGATCACAGTGCTCAGGTGGATTTGGAATCTCTTCAGAAATGGAGACTCCACAACATCTTTGGGCAACCTGCTTCAGGGTTCTAGCACCTTCACAGCAAAGAAGTTTCTTCTTGTGTTCAGATGGAACCTCCTGGGTTGTACTTCATGCCCATTGTCCCTTGTCCAGTCATGGGGCACTACTAAAAAGAGTCTGTCTTCACTGTCTTGCCCCCCACCCTTTATCTCTTCCTGAGCATTGCTCAGATCCCCTCTCTGGCTGCTCTTTCCAGACCCAGCAGCCTCAGGGCTCTCAGCCTTTCCACCTCACCAAGATGCTCCAGGCCACTCAACATCTTCAGAGCCTCCACTGAACTCTCACCACTGGTTCCCTGTCCCTCTTGAAATGGACAGCCCAGAATTGGACCCAGTACTCCAGATGTGGCCTCACTAGGGCGAAGCAGAGGATGGGGAGAACATCCTTTGCTCTGCTGGTCACACTCTTCTGAATGCACCCCAAACCAGAACTCAGGGTGCTCTGACTTCACGTGATATGCAGCTGTGTGCCAGCCAGCAGTGACCAAATGCTATATCCCACATTTCCAGAGCATCCTTTCCCTGCCAACACACATCAATGGCAACATTTGGCTCGTTTCTTGCTTTTCTTTTTCACAACACTGGGCCTGCCATAATTTAGGGTCTCAGCAGGCTCTTTTTTCATGAGTCCTTATCTTTGGTTTGAAGAACACGATATGTTTGAGCAGGTCAGGTCTGCGAATGTACACATGCTAACTGCTGTTTATTTAACTGTCAGCTTGGAGGCTGGATGGTATTTGAACTTTATGTGTGTATATGTAAAGAGCTAATGACATGCCCCAGTGATCTAATTTGTCATTTGCTTAGGGACAGAGAATGAGAGTGATTTTAGCTGCAGAGAGGCTGAATCTGACCCTGTTTTCAGAGGAGAGCTTTCCAGCCATCTCCTTAGCACGTGGTCCATCCCCGTCCCACTAGCTTCCCCATGTGCTGACTCAGGATTTTGCTTGGGCCCTGTTAGAGCATAAAGAATCTGGCCAAGCTGATTGCTGACCTGAGACTTTCCTCCCAGCTTTCCCACATCCCACCCAACTCTGATCCACACAGAAGGTGAAGAAGACCAGGTCCCAGCTGGCTGGGAACCAGCTCCTGCTTTACCCAGAAGGTGTTCTGTGCCAAGATAATCAAGAGAAAGGAGGAACCTCAGCCTTGCTGGAGCAATCCTTACCTGCATTTTATTTTGAAGGTGTCTCCTGGTAAGAGGACAATGTGGCTTTTTGCGATGCTTAGCGTTGGTTTCTCAAAGAATCCATCCTCAGCTAGACCTGACCCAAAGAAAGAAGAAATCATCATTAAGAGACCATTCAGGGTGGTGAGAGCAGGCACAATGCAGTTGAGGCAAGCTTGCTGCTTTGTAAAGAGTTCCCAATTTGGGGTTGCACACAGTGCTTGCATTTACCCCGATGCACTTCACTTGAGCATGGAGTTAGTGGTGAGATCCTTTTAGCTTGTTTTTCAGTTTGCTTTATTTGTCTCCTTTTTTTTCTATCTCTGAGCAACTGCATTTCTGCTGATGGTCTTCCTCTCTTCTTTTATTCAGAGCTAGCTTTATGACTGAGTTATTGCAGATTTAGGAGAACGGATTCATGTCAAAAGGATTTTGCATGCATATAAAAGTGGAAGGAGGCAGGGAAATAATTTGATGTGTGAGCTCACACATTGCATTTTAATCAATAGAAGAAAATAAAACAATAATTCTGGGGAGCAGCTCTTTGATTCACCACTGTGAAGCATCTGCTGTATTAAAAACAAATAAAAAACCTGCTGTTTTCCAAATCACCATCCACAAATACTCCATTTTGAACTTCAGAGCAAGCTGCTTGCTCTGTGGGCATTGTGGCTGTCTCCTGGTATGATGCTCCAAGGCAAATCTGCAGTGGACATTATCTGCAGGACCATCTTCTATTGTTGTCCTTCTGCTACAGCGTGCCCAGAGAAGGGCAACAAAGCTGCTGAAGGGTCTGGAGAATAGGGCTGGTGAGGAGCAGCTAAGGGAACTGGGGCTGGTTAGTTTGGAGAAGAGGAGGCTGAGGGGAGACCTCATTGCTCTCTACAGCTGCCTGAGGAGAGGTTGCAGCCAGGTGGAGGCTGGTCTCCTCACTAGCAGCTAGTGACAGAACAAGAGGAAATGTCCTGAAATTGTGTCAGGGGAGGTTTAGGTTGGATATTAGGTAAATTTCTTTCCTGCAAGAGTGCTCAGGCACTGGAACAGGCTGCCCAGGAAGGTGGAAGAGTCACCATCCCTGGAAGTGTTTAAAAGCTCTGTAGATGTGATGCTTGAAAATACGTCTCAGTAGTGAACTTGAAAGAGTAGGGTTAATGGTTGGACTTAGTGTTCTTGAAGCTCTTTTCCAACCTAAATGATTCTATGATCACCAGTGCTCATGTGACATGGTTTGTCTGCTCTCTGACAAAAGTGCTCTTAAATGATAAAGCATTTGATGACAATAGTCTTTACTAATAAAGGTCTCTCTCATCATCATAATCTCCTGACTCAGAAAATACCTTCTGAATGTGAAACCATTTGCAATGAGACACATATCTGAGTGCACATCTACAATACATAATTTTCAGAAGGTGAAACAGAGAAGAAACAGAAGTGAGGTTGACCAGGCTGGTTTCTCATCCAAATTCAAAGCGAGATAATCAAGGAGAGGAGAAAACAGACTTAGATAAGTATCTCGGTTTTAAAGCTCTGACATTAAAGCTGTATGTTTTCTTTCCCCTCCTGCTCTTCAAATCTCTATCTTCTCTTTTGCCTTGAACTTGATAAGCCAGAAATCTTTAGCTGGGCTTCATGCAGAGGCATTATTCTCAGCAGAGTAGTGAAGATAACATATCCAGCAAAAAGAAACATTAAGGTTTAACTTTTCAACTGGTTGAAACAGTGATTTTCTTGCCTCCCACCTCTCAACTTTCATATTTTTTTAAAATTTTTTTTTCTGGATTTGAACAAAATGCTCTTACCCTGGCACATTCTCTCAGTGTAGAGAGTGAATCACTCCTACTTTGGAGAGTCAGACTTCTTCCAGGAGCCATTGAAATTCACAGTGGAGGCCATCTAATCTCATAGCACCAGAGAATCCTTCCCAAAGGGGATTGTGCCCAGGCATGATGATCCTGGACTCCCTCTGAAGGCACATCAACCTACCCCATAGGCCTTTAGCTGAGACTTCAAACTAGTCCTGGCCGTTGCTTCAGCACCAGAGATCTCTCCCCCACAGTTTTGTATGACTGATGACAGCTCTATCTCCAAAGTCCTTTGCAGAGTAAGAAGATGGACTATGGCCAACATGAACTCCCACCAGCTCATCTGTGTGACATTATGTAGCATGGCCCTACCTATAAACTGCTCTGTAATAGTCAGGAAGGAAAATAACCTGTGGCTTCCAGCCCTGCAGCTCCCATGCTGCATTTGAGAAGCACCCTTATTGCTAAATATGATGGGGTTGGAGGGAACTTCTGGAGATCATCTAGTCCAACCACCCTGCTAAAGCAGGGGCACCCACAGCATCTTGCCCAGGATCACAAAGGGCAGGCAAGTTTGGAATCTCTGCAGAGAGAGAGACTCCACAACCTCTCTGGGCAGCCTGCCTCAGGGCTCCAGCACGTTCACAGCAAAGAAGTTTTTCCTCCTGCTCAGATGGAACCTCCTGGATTCTAATTTGTGCCCATTGTCCCTTGTCCTGTCACTGGGCACCACTGAGAAGAGTCTGGCCCCATTCTTATGACCTCCACCTTCTAGCTCTTGCTGAGCATTGATCACATCCCCTTTCAGGCTGCTTTTCTCCAGGCTGAGCAGCCCTGGGGCTCTCAGCCTTTGCTCCTCACAGAGATGCTCCAGGCCCCTCAGCATTTTTGTGGCCCTTTGTTTGACTCTCTCCAGTAACTGCCAGTCTCTTGAACTGGCAAGCCCAGAACTGGACACAATACTGGCCTCACTAGGGCAGAGTAGAGGAAGAGAATGATGTCCCTCAGCTTGCTAGTCATTCTTCTTAATGTACCCCAGGATTCCATTTGCCATCTTGGCCACAAGGGCTCATTGCTGGCTCATGGTGATGTTGTTGTCCACCATCCCAGATCCTTCTCTGTAGAGCTGTTTTCCAGCAGATCAAACTCTTTAGCAATGAATCAACAGAAAACACCCCAAACCCTGCAGGAGACACTCTCAGCCCAGCCCAGCCTTGCACTTACCCTGCAAATCCCCTTTGGTTTCCAGAAACAGCCAGTTCAGTTCATGCTGAGCATGGGGCTGAGCTTTGGCATGTGTTAGTTCATGGTATTTCAGTCTCTGTGTTGAGCTTTGCAAAAACAAGCCTCAAAAATATGGCCAAGGGCTTTGAATGTGTTTGTCAAGCGTCATTTAATTTGCCAGCCCAGCGTTGTTTGGGTCCTGGGTGGCTCTCCCAGGACACAGCTACTGCCATGCTCTACTCTGAGCTGTTTATGCTGCCACTTCAGCCAGGTGCTGAGGCTGGAAAATCCTGTGGTTTGAAATAATTCTTCCTTTCATTCTTTCTTTCTTTCTTTCTTTCCTCTTGTGCCTTCAGTTGTTCTTAGGGCTTGGGG
>VWZE01025956.1:365646-423932 GCA_013396675.1 Eubucco bourcierii | reverse complement strand
GGGGGGGGGGGTGTCATAGCTGATGTCTGGAGCTGGCCCTTGGAGCAGGTGTGAATTTTACCTCTCATGAGTAAGTGTGGCACTGTCAAGAGAGGTCTGGAGGGCTGTGCCAGGCAGCTGGCATTAGACCTGAGCCACTGTTGTGACCAAATATCAAGTCCTTGGGCTCTTATACAATTCAAGACTCTTTTTGCTAAAAGAAAGAAAAGTATTTTTCAATTATTCTGTTTATACTTCTGAACTACTTCTTTCCCAAAGTTTATTTTGGCTTTGGGAGCTGAATAAAAGGAGAAGCAAAGTGTAATTCCAGTGCTTTTCTACCCTGTGGAGGACAGGAGGAGAAATTCCTCTGCCACACACGCTGCTGCCAGGTGACAGAGGGTTTATATAAACCCAGCATGTGCCCTTTCTGGCACATCAGAGCCAAAACTGGGTAGACTGGAAAAAAAATTGTTTGAAGGCAAAACTGTGAGAGAGTAGTGGGATAAAAGTTTGGACTGTGCCACATCAGGGCATCTAAACTGGCAGGATGAGTCTTATGAGGAGCACAAGTCTTGTGAGTTGCATCTCAGGGAACTGGGTTTGTTCAGCCTGGAGAAAAGGAGGCTGAGGGGAAGCCTTGTGGCTCTCTACAGCTCCCTGAAAGGAGGTTGGAGCCAGGTGGGGGTTGGTCTCTCATCGCAAGGAACATGCAAAAGGATAAGAGGAAATGGCCTCCTGTTGCACCAGAGGATGTTTATGTTGGACTTGAGGAACAATTTCTTCCCCAAAAGGTTTGTCAAGCCCTGCCCAAGGCTGCTCAGGACAGTGGTGGATTCCCCATCCCTGGAGGGGTCTCAAAGTCACCTATATGTGGGTGGCCCTGAGGTGCATGGTTTAGTGGTGACCTGGCAGTACTGGTTATCAGTTGGCCTTGATGATCTTAAAGGTCCCTTCCAATCAAAACTGTTCTGTGATTCTATGATTCTATGTCCAGTAGAATATGTGTGTGAAACATAGGCAGGTTCTGGGAAGGGCAAAGTTAACACATTGTTGGCATTCCATGGAAAATCATTGCTTAGATATGGCACAGAGCTTAGCTGCAGAGCTTTTCCTTCTCAGAATGAAAGTGAATGTTCACCATTTTAATAGATTTAATTGCATTTTAATGGCTTTAATCAGTAAGTGTCTCACAGCTCTCTGTAAAAGTTTTTCACAGCTACTCTGCACTTGATATAAAACCTCCCAGACTTGAAGAACTTCTCTCTGAGGTAGTATTTTGTGGTACACTATAAAACTAGGACCTACAACCTGCTCCTGCTGCTGGACCAAGTACTGCTGAAGCTAATATGCTGTGATTGCACAGCTCAATTTACAATGTCCAGGCCTAAAATAACATTCTTCTCCTCTCTGCGAAATAACTTTCATCCTGCTCTGGGGCTACAAGGGTCATAAAATTAAAACCAAGTACCTGTGCCAACCCTGTCATTGCCACAGCAAAACTCTGCAGAGGTGCAAACAGCTTGGCAGGTTCTGCTCTGCAGAGCAATGTTTAAAGCAGCAGAAAGGAGCACTGTTACCATGGCTCTCTGCTCTTGTCTCTGTGCACCTAACACTGCTGCCTGCTTGGGATGAGGAACCTGCTGCACAATCATTCCTTAGATCTTTCCCCCTGTACTTGGCACTGGTGAGGCTATGCCTTAAATCCTGGGTTCAATTTTAGGCCCCTCAACCCAAGAAGGACATTGAGGTGCTGGAGCAGGTCCAGAGAAGGGCAATGAAGCTGCTGAAGGTTCTGGAGACTCTGAAGTTCTGATGCTAGGTTACTGCCCTCAATTACTTGTTGCCCATGCAAGTTGACTAAAGTGAAGCAGGTTGCCCAGAGATGCCCCATCCATGGAAAGGTTCCAGGTCAGGTTGTTTGGGGCTCTGAGCAACCTGATTGAGAGAAATATGACTGTGCTTACTGCACAGGGTCTGGACTAGATGAGCTTTATAAAGGTCCCTTCCAACCCAGACCATTCCATGATTTGTGATTTTGTGAATTCTGAAGAGGACAGCACCAGTGGTGCTCAGTGACAGGACAAGGAGCAGTAAGCACAAACTGGAACCCAGGAGATTCCTTCTGAACAGGAGGAAAAAATTCTTTAGTGTGAGGGTGTTGGAGACCTGCAGCATGTTGCCCAGAGAGGTTGTGGAGTCTCCTTCTCTGAAGAGATTCCAAACCCACCTGGACATTGTGATCTTGGGCAAGCTGCTGTGGGTGCCCCTGCTTTACCAGGGTGGTTGGACTGGATGATCCTCAGGGGTCCTTTCCAACATCTACCATGTTGGGATTCTGGGGGTCTGTAGCATCACTAAGCTAAAGATAGTCCCTACAAAGAAGCCAGTTGAGGATAGAGCTTCTGTCCAGGACCTCACTGCACCTTTTATCATTCTCAGAGGTTCTCCATGCCTTCAGTTTAGACTTTAATGTTCTGCTCATTAGAGAAAACTACAAACACACAAATCCTGACAGATATACATTATCCAGGAGAAGAAAAGTATATTGAAATCTGTTTTGCCTGGGATAATCTGATTTTGCAGCATGGCCAACATTAAACAGGAGGATGCCTAGGCAGAGGGTAATGCGTGACCTCCCTCACCTGTCTGTCAGATTATTTTTAGCTCTAGTGCATTTGGCTGAGGGAGATCCCTCCCACACTTAATGAACACTTGGTTGTTTGTGCTAGGACCCTCAGTGAGCATGGATCAAAACTATTTTTAATCTCTGTTTCTTATTGTAACAACCTTCCTTCAAGTATCCTCCAGGCACTGTTGCTACTTCCAAAAGAGCATTCACGAATGCTTGTGAGGTTGAAGGTATCTAGGCATGGGACATAGTGATAGCAAATGTCAAGGTGGTACTTGATTAGGAGATCCACATATCCTTTTTGAGCACTGCTGCTTACAGAAGAGAGGAAAGCTGGGGGAACAGCACCAAAGAGCACCTGACCTCTGTGCCAGATGACAAAGAAATAATTGCTAAGCAAACCATAGACGACTCTGTTGACAGCTAAATGAAGCAGGTTAGACTGAGGCCTGGATCCCACAAGGACTCAGGCACACAAACAGCTTTTTGCACATGGTTGAAATCCAGGCACTATTCATAGAATCAAACAGTTTCATTTGAAAAGGACAGTTGAAGTCGTTGAGTCCAGCTGTCACCACCATGGCCATTAAACCATGTTTCAAAGTGCAGCTTTTGTACACCTGCAGGAATGGGGATTCAACCACCTCCCTGGGCAGCCTGTTCCAGTGTTTGAGAACCCTTTCAGTGAAAAAGTTTTTTCTAATGTCCACCCTAAGCCTTCCCTGGTGCAACTCGAGGCTGTTTCTTCTTGTCTTACTCTTTATAACTCCTTTTAGGTAGTTGTAATGTGTGTGAAGTCACTCTTGTGTGTAGATCTGGGCCTCAGGACACTTAGAGTCCCATCAGTAAGTGCTGGAAGTCTGGGATTTGGGGCTGATTTTAGTGAGGAAAGGGGGTAGGCATACACTCGACCATTAATAACTGGTTTGTTCATAAAGTTGGGGATACTTTTGTATCTATCATCACACCCGTGCCATGAGGACAGGCTGAGACTGGCAGGGTTGTGCAGTTTGGAGAAGAGAAGGCTCTACAGAGACTTTCTGATGGCTTTTCAGGTCTTAAAGGGGCTGACCAGAAAGCTGGGGACAGACTTCTTAGCAAGGCCTTTTGTGACAGGACAAGGGCTGATGGTTTAAACTAAATGAAGAGATCTAGACTAGAGAGAAGGAAAAATTTTTGAGGGTGGAGAGAGCTTGGCTCAGGTTGCTCAGAGAAGGGGTGGGCGTTCCATCACTGAGAACATTCAGGGTCCCTTTGGACCCTGCAGGTCCTTTTGTTTGTTTCAGAGGAATGGTTACAAGCAGCATATTTTCCTAGAAATAGCCAGGAGTCCCCCAGACTGCTCCTGCAACACAACTGCTCTCTATAGGCATAGAACTGTCAACCTGCAGGCCAGAAACAGAGCTTCCATTCCTACAGAAGCTTAGGAAGTTTGTCCAAGATTAAATTAGCAACCCCAAACTCACCAGGAGAGATGGCTAAGATTCCTTCAGGATATTTGAACCCTAGTGTTAACCCAAGAGTATCTGGTGGCAAAGCCACAGTCATCATGTTCTCCTTGATGTTCCAGGCTAGAGAAGCCAGTATTTGTTTAGCTGACTCATGAAAAAGGGGAGTAGCTCATACCCATCCTCCTTCTCTGCCTGCCACAAATAGAAGCTTTGTGTAGATCAGCCGAAGAAGTCTAAATGTTTGTAAGGACAACAACAAAAAGTTAAATCATTAGTCCTGAGTGGAGGAGACATCAACAAGAATGCAGTAAAAACAACAGCTAAGTAGAGCAAGTGTTTAGAGATAAGATAAGACATTGGCCCTGCTCTTGGGATTTGTTCCTGCAGGCTTTTCCTCACCCCTAGATGCATCCACGTTTCCTGATGGAGTGGCACAAGGTCACTCTGGTTTCCTTCTGTGATCAGCAGAAGCTACTGCACCAAGGCCACCTTACTGGGTTGTGTGCTGAGGCTTCAAACCCTCTGAGTCAATTCACAGGAACTTCTCTCTGGTTTTTCTGTAATCAAAACATAACCTTTGGAGTTGGACTACACCTGCTGGAAGGCAACTCCCTGAGCATACACCACCATGTGCTTTCTTGGCTGTCCATGATAGGGATTGCTCTATCAGTTGCAGATTTATGCAAAGGGGTCACAGAAAGCAGCTCTAGGTCAACATTGTTTGGTCTTTGGCTGCAGCAGCACATTAATCAGAGCCATTGTTTCCCACTGAGACAGCAGAGTATAGAATCCTAAAGAATGACAATCATGTCACCACCCTCTGCTTATGCTGAGTTATGTAGTGAGGGGACACATCCTTTTTGTTTGTAACTGTATGACAAGTCGAGAACTTGGATCTACAGCTGAAAAATAAACATGAAATCTGGGAAAGGAGGTGGCAACATCTGCAATCATCTTCCAGGCACTCAAGCACAATTTAAAGTATTTAGGAAATGCAATAATCTCATCTCAATGGAAAAAAGGCTGGGAATGTTGTTATTTCTTGATCTCAATGATGGCAATTCCTCTGGGAAAGAGAAGACCTGGCACATCTCCATGATGAGCAAATATGCAGACCCAGTGGGAACGAGGCAGAAAAAGGAGACCACACTATGTGCTATAGGGGGGAAAAAAAGAATCAAAAAATGTGAGGTATGAAAGTGTCTTTGCCTCTCCCCCAACATGGTCTCCTGAGAAAAAATTCAGGGTTGCAGTTGTAAGTGTTCCCAGTGCTTCCCAGGCAGGATTACTTCATAGGCAGTCCAGACATAGCTTTCATTCTTCCTTGACTTGACCATCCTGAGGAGAGGGCACATTCTTCAGAAGAGGCTATGAGTGAGAGGAGCAACAAGGGCACATATTGGTCTCTGAGACGAACCACTATGGGGAGCAGCCCTTGCAAGAGCCCTCAACAAACCTCTTTGCTGTTGTCTTTGGCCCTGAGGTTCACCCTCCACTCTCACAGAGGTCCACTACAGCACATCTTCTGATTGTCCTTCACCTCCTACAGCACTCAACAAATGAGGACTTCTGCTACTCAGCCTTCTGATATAATGGCAAGTTTATCTAAAAGTGAATCTAGCCAAGATTTCTCCCTTTTCTCCAGAGCACTGAGGAGGGAAATGGAAAGGTAGAAGACCATCTAGATCTGCCTCTGCTGAGTTCTTTCCAGGCTTCCCTGTGTCAACTCAGGATTGTCACTGCAGGTGAACTTGTGGGAGTATATTTGTTGTGTTGATGGATAGATAGCTGGATATTTTTATGGCATGTCAGCCCAACAGTTCCTCATAGCTACAGACAGCAAACCACAGCTCATGACTCCAGCTTGTAAAACCCCTACGTTCAGGACCCTTTAATCTAATCCCAATTGCTCCGTGCGGGGTCATTTGTATACAGTGAGTAGTTACTTAGAGCCTTTGGGATGCCAAGGAAGGAATCTTTTAAAACTCTTTAAACTAAATGACTTTATTATTTTGAGTAGCTATCAGCAGATTAGCTCATTTATCACAGGTGACACGTAAGGCTGGAAAGTCAACAGCAGTAATTCACAGGGCTTCATGTGTGTCGCTAAACCCTGTGTTCTCTCACACATCAATGGGATTGGATTTGGCACCTCTCTCTATTTCTTTTAAACTTATTTGTTTTGTACAGCTGCAAATAATGAAAGTGATTGTTGTGCTGACTCTGTTCCAAGAACTATTCCCCAACCTGCTCATGTGCACAGAAGGAATCAGTCACTACTCAAATCTATCTCGATATGAGCCAGGACCTCTCATGAAAAAACAAGTAGTAAATCTGTGTTGTTGCAAGCAGTGATTTCTGTCTTGTTCATACCCTGTCTGAACATTTATATTGGACTTTTAACCTGGAACAAAGGGGCTGCCTGTACTCAGGGTAAGAGCAGAATCATTGAACCGTAGAATTTTGCGTTTGGAAAAGACCTCCAGCATCATTGAGTCCAGCTATTGAGCTAACACCATCATGCCAATAAGCCACATCCCTCAGCATCACCTCTTCATGGCTTTTCAATCTGCCCAGAAATGGTGACTCCACTGCCTCCCTGGGCAACCTGTTCCAATGCCTGAGCACTTTTTTCCAGCAAAGAATTTTTTCCTGATATCAAACCTAAACCAATCTGGGGACACTCAGGCATTGCAGTACTGAAATGCTTACTCTTGTACCAGCAATTAATCACCTGCTGCTTCTCCAAAACAGTAAAGGGTGGAATAGTCATTCAAGAGAATGAATTTACTTTGAGTTAGAGCAGTAGCTGAAAAGTCTTCATTGCAGAATCATCATCGAATCCTTTCAGATGGAAAAGCTCTTTAAGATCATGGGATCCAACCGTTCTCTAGCTCTTCCAAGCCTGGTGCTAAACCAGGTCCCTCAGCATCACATCTATGCGCGGTCAGTATGTCTTCTCTTCGATGCCTTTCTCACCCTTTTCTATTGAAGTGACAACAATTGTTGTACTTTTAAAAAAGCAAGACATCCTTTCTTTCTGTGTGCCAGCAGTATGGCCAGGTGGCCAGGAAGGCCACCAGGGCCTTGGCTTGAATCAGCAATCACGTGGCCAGCAGGACTAGGGCAATGATTGTCCTTTGTACAGGGCACTGGTGAGACCACGCCTGAAATACTGGGTTCAGTTTTGGGCCCTCCAGTACAAGAAGGGCATTAGGGTGCCCAAGTAGGATCTGGAGAAGGGCAACAAAGCCTGAAAGGTCTGGAGAATGTATCTACTGAAGAGCAGCTGAGAGAACTGGGGTTGTTCAGCCTGAAGAAGAGGAGGCTGAGGGGAGACCTTCTCTTACTACAACTTCCTAAAAGGCAAGTGAAGACAGTTGGAGGTTGGTCTCTTCTCTCAATGAACAAGTGATAGGACAAGAGGAAACAGCCTCAAGTTGCCCCACGTGAGAATTAGGTTGGATATTAAGAAACAATTCTTCCCCTTGGTGGTTGTCAAGTCCTGTCCCAGGCTACCAAAGGCAGTGGTGGAGTTCCCATCCCTGGAGGGGTTTCAAAGCTGTGGAGATGTGATGCTGAGGGATGTGGTTTAGCGGTGACCTGGCAGTGCTGGATGAATAGTTGGACTTGATAATCTTAAAAGTCTCTTCCAAGCAAAACCTGATGTTGCAGGTTTCAATTAGGAAACCTGCTTGGTGGCTCACAAGACAAAGAATATAGAAACTTGTCCCTACATCTAAGCTTGTGGCTCAACTGCACTGAAGGCAAAACTAAGTGGCTCTCCACAGAGCTCTTTGTTTTTCAGAAAGCAGTTTGCTTTCATGTGCAAGTTATTATTTTATAGTGTCATTTTCTGCATGGTTGTTGATACCAAGTCAATTATAAGCCCAGATATAAGAAAGGGAGAAGTACTAAATGCATGCAATAATATCTCAGTTTTTGAGCTTGGCTCCCACATTGCAGGTGTCACAGATACTTCTATAGACAGTTTTGCCTCAATATCCCTTGAGTATTCTGCCAGTTTGCCGTATCTCAAGCAAAATTCCAGGGTGGTTTAAACCTACATCTATTTTTGCTGCTCACCTGGTCATTTGCCCCATGGTGTAACCTGGAGACCAGAAGCCCTTTTGGAGGAGTTGATATTACTTTCTTGCACAGCATGCTGTAAAATCTTTGTAAATAGGAGTTCTTAACAGAAGAGGTTGGGATCATGGGAGATCTGATACCAAGGGCAGCTATTTATCTGCTTTTCCTGTTGCAACTGGTAAGAGCCTAGGGAGAGAACAGAAAATCTTCCCAAGGTTGAGCTGTATCAGCCTGTGTAATCCATCTCCCAAAGGAAGCAATGATACCAGCCCTATCATTAGGAATATTTAAAATTAGACAAGATAAAACGTTAGGAAATGTCCTTCAGAAAGCTTTTGCTGGTGACCTACATGAAGTAATCTCTAAGAGCTTCAACTGCCACATTTAAGCAGTGTTAGGGCCATGATGTTCTGAGATGGTCTACCAGGGACTGACCTGGGGGTACAGTTCCCTTCCCTTCCCAAACTTCTTTGGTGCTACTTCAGTACCCCTGAGGCTTAAAGGCAGAGTGGGCATTCTCAACTTTGGGCTCAAAAGTTTCCACAAACCAGATCTCCAAAGAGGACTGTGGCTGTTTTCTAAGAAATGCAAGAGGAATTTTGATGAGGTTCTGCTGAAAGATAAGAGCATGGCTTCCAAAACAACTTCTGACCATGCTCCATAGCTGAATCCTAGTATAGCCATCAAGCAAGATAACTGCCCACTACCATCAGATCCTTATGGATTAGCTGCTCAGAGAGACCTCTTTTCTCAGGCCACACGCCCCAGGGTTTCCAGCTTGGAGCCTTGCTGGTGTAAATCCATCAGTTAGCCCTGTTACTTGGGGATGCTGGTGGGCCATAAAGGCAGCATCACACAAACTGGTGGAAATTGGGCAATATTTGTGCTCAGGCCATTTGCAGTGGGGTGAATTCCTCCTCCCCATCTCATTCCTCCTCCTCAGCCCTCGTTTCTAGGAAAAATATCAGCTTGCATGGAAACACTTCTCTGTAAAGAACATCTGTGTCCTTCTGTGTTATGAATCACTGACCTGCAGAAGGAGCGGGCCAAGGGAAGGCCAAGAGAGGGATGGAGTTGAAAGCAGAACAGGGAAGGTGGATGGTCAGAGTGAAACAAAACCCCACTCCAGTTAGCACTGGGTTATCATTTTCCTTTGAGCTATAAATCCAGAAGCGATAAGCCAGAACCTCCTGAGATAAACTCAGTTTCCACACCACACTGAAGAGAGATGGATTTGATCAAATCACAGGGACATATGGGTCGGAAACGTGTTGATGTTTAGTATCAGTGAAATCTGCCTGATGGGTAATCACTTTGTTTTCTCAGTTCCTTGAGTTTACCCATTAAGAAGAAATGGGCTGAAACCAAGGTTGGATTTGATGCTGGAATCTGTTTTCGATCAGCTGCGTGTTCCACTTCTGTCGGCTTTGTCTCTGTGCCTGTCTCAAGAGGCTTTTCTTTTTTTTTCTCTTGGTTTGTTTTGAAGGATGGGAGGTTGCTATTTTGGGAGACAAGATTTTAAAAAAAAAAAAAAAAAAAAAGCTGTTTGCTGAAGATGGGCAGAGAGAACCTAACAATCTGCTTAAAACCCACTCCCAGTCAGAGCTCCTTTTCTGCGGCCCCTGGCGATCTTATGTTATCTCTTGCCTGCAACCTCCCTGGGTAGTTTGGCCCAACTAGGTCTGGAAGCTGCTTTCTTCACTGGTTTGCATTAAGCTGGAAAGTACCAGTCGGTCCCAGGGAATTGGCTGCAAGTCACTTGTGAAATCCTTCTTAATGACAAACTCCATCAGGCTGTGGAACAGGGCTTCAATCAGTTCCTTACAGCCTCCACCACACTCTTACCCTGACATGACCCCAACTTCTCCCCTGTTTGTTGGGCTGTGACATAATGTTTTTGATGGCAGGGTTCAGAGGAATTCTGCTTGTGGCAAAGCAGGAATCTGCTTTGAATTAGCACTGCACATGTTTATCAAGTCTACACAGTGTGGCTGCCTGTTGACAAAGTCCCGTCTTCCATACCTCCACAGGTTTCCAGATCAACTCACTTGAGCTGCCAAGGTCTGAGGCAAAAGTGGTTGGTGCAGCCTCACACAGGCCCAGGGGAGGAGCAGAAGGTAGGTGATACACCAGATATGATGCCCACTTCATTAGAGCCAATTCTTGACTTTGAACAACTTCATGAGAAAGGAAGGGACCCTCAAAGGTTATCTCATCCAATCCTCCTACAGTCACCAGGGACATCTACAACTAGACCAGATTGCTCAGGGCCCCATCAAGCTTGATGTTGAATGTATCCAGGGACAGGGCCTCAAACACATCTCTGGACTACATGTTCCAGTGTTTCATAACTCTTATTGCGAAGAACTTCCTCCTAATGTCCAACTTAAATCTCCCCTGCTCTTGTTTCAAACCACTGCTCCTTGTCTTATAACCACAAGCCCTTCAAAAGAGTCCCTCCCCAACCTTTCTGTACATTCCCCCCAGATACTGAAATGCAGATATAGGTCTTTCTGGAGCCTTCTTTTCTCCAGACTAACAGGTTGGTTTGTTTGCATCAGATCACATCATCATCTGGAAAAAACTATGGGATGGAGGAGATAGGATCTTAGAATTGATTTGATTAGAACAGACCTTTAAGGTCATCAAGTCCAGCCATTAACCTAGCGCTGCCAGGTCACCCCTAGCCTGCGTCACGTAGTACCATATCTAGATGATTGCATAGTGACCTCAGAAAGGTCAAATTTGCTTTGTGGGTTCCTGCTTTGAAAGATGCTTTACCAAAGTCACTTCCAAGGAAGGAAAACTGTGCCAGGTACCCAGGAGCAGCTCCGGTTTGCATTAAAGCCACCTACGCTGCTTAGCAAAAGCTGGGCAGGAAATTATTCTCTCTTCATGTCTAAATATTTAAGACCTGTTTGCTTATTTTAATTCCTGTTGTGCACAGGGATAAAACACAAGTCCTTCAAAGGTTTTTCTTATTATGAAAAGCAGCCACGGGGAAAAAAAACAACAAACAAACAAACAAACAAAACCGAAAAAACCTCATCCAAAAATAGGCAGATATTTAGGGCAGCCCCCGGTAGTGGGAGACACAGATTCAGAGGCTTGATTCCACCAAGCAATGTGGTCTCTCCAGCATCCTACGCATGCATCTCAGTGACAAGGTCATGGCATTACTGGGTTGTGACCAGGAACACCATCCTGGCCGCAGAGCCTTTCCTGGAAAACTGCATCTTTCCACAGGGGATTTTGCCACAGGGTAGTTTTCTAATGTTATAACCCTCCTAAAGTGGTTCTGTTGTAGTGTCGGTTTCTAGCAGAGCAGAAAGAAGCACACCCCCTGTTTTCTGTTTCTTAAAATCTCACCTCTTCATCCCAAAACTTTATTGCAGTTCCTATCGACAGACAAAAGGTACAGTTGCCCTTTCAAACGTGAAAATAGTTCTTGTGTTGGATAGTTAACAAAATCAACAAATAGGTCTCTGAAAGTAATTAAAGGAAGAAAGCAGCTCCTGAGTTTTGGAGCTTTCTCCTGAGTACCTCTTGCAGAGTATCAGAAGCTCTGTTAAAAAGCACAGAACTCTCTGAAAATGCCTAAGAGAAAAGAGAATCATGAAAGTTAAGTGAGCACTGAATGAAAGCAAAATGAAAACTCGATGTCACCAAGAAAGCAAAATGTCACTGTTCAGATTCAGGAGGAGATAAATAGCAAGGTGGGAGATGAAAGAATAATGCAAATGCATACAGGCAATTAGTGAGATTCTTTCCCATCCTGAATCCACACACAGAGCCTTGATTTGGTGTACTGTGAATTCAGAGAACTGATCCCAGTAATGAAATCCAGGTCTGAGACACTGCAGGACAATCAAACAGCTCAGCAAGGCAGAGCAAGCGTTTGCTGGGGTCCTTCCTTGCTTCTTTCAGAAAGCTGTTCCTTCTTTTTCTGAGTAGTCAGTCCTCTTGTTTGTATGGCATATTTATTTTGGCCTGGCAGATGTGAACTACGTTACTGGGGGATTTCTAGGGTTTTTTCAGAAGGCCTACTGGTGTCTCTTCCTGAACATGATGGCATATGTGCATGATGTATATCAAGGCAAGAGAGGGAAGCAACTCCCACTCCAGAGAAACAGACACATTGAAAAAGCAGCTCTTGCACAGTCAAATAAAGGTGTTTTTAATCACTTTTTGTGCCGTAAGTTTATGCAGATGCCTGGATCTGCATGACCAAGCCAAGATAAGACCAGCCACTCATCTAGCCAATGGCAAGCAGTACTTTGACTCCAAGAACCACATTTCTTTTCTAGCTGGAAAGGGAGGTTGACCATTTTGTTGCACTCTTAAGCTATCGAAATGTTTATGTCAATTTCAAACAGACTCTTGGGAAGAGTACAAAAACAAAGCTGCAGTTTCAGGCTGAAACCTCAAACGGCAAATTGTAAACCCTTGTCTACAGGGTCTTTGGGGAGAAAGATCTGCAGAGCGTTAACTGATAGCAGTGGCTCATACAGGAGCCATAAGAATAAATATAGTATTTAGGATAATTGTGAGGTATTTCATTTAGACTTTACAGAATGTAACATTTACAGAATGTGAGCAGCTTTGGGGGGAGAAAAAAAAATATTCTTTGAGAGGAAAAAGCTGTATGTCAAGCACCAGTCTTGGAAACCTTCCTAACAGCTCTTGGGTTCATGTGGTTTGGTGGTAGTAGCTTAGCAGTGGTGATGGGATTGTGAGATCTAGGTAAGCAGTTGAACTTGATGATCTCAAAAGTCTCTTCCAACCTCAACAGTTTGGTTCAGTCCTCTGAGCCCAGGCTGATTCCACCTTAGAGTGCAGGATAAAGAGATCTCCAGGGAGACCTTTTAACAGCCTTCCAGTACCTGAAATAGGCCTATAAGGAAGCTGGAAAGGGACTTTTTACAAGGGCTTGTAGTGACTGGATGAGGGAAAATGGCTTTGAGCTGGAAGAGGGGAGATTTAGCTGGACACTAGGAAGAAATTCTTTGTAGTGATGGTGGTAAGACACTGGAACAGGTTGTCCAGCAAGGTCATGGATGCCCCCTCCTTGGAGGTGTTTGGATGAGGCCTTGAACAACCTGGTCTAGTGGAAGGTATCCCTGCCCATGGCAAGGGGGTTTGACCTGAGTGAACTTCAAGGTCCCTTTTAATCCAAACCATTCTATGACTCTGAATCATGACACTGGCCAGTGACAGTTAAGGGACAGTTTCCACTGCAAGGAAAGAGAAACTCGTGTGCTCACATCACAGCTGGGAAGACGGGCAGGTGACCTATCTTGATATTCTTAATTTATCTGAGGTGTTTTTATTTATTATCTTACACTTAAACCAAGTATAAGATCTGTTTAGCTGCCTATAAACCCTTCCAAAAGTGTCCTCTTGGTGTATTGTTGAGAGAGTTTTGTTGTTTGGCTTTAGGCCATCGAAACATATTTCACGTTAAGAGACCTAGAGTGATTGTACCAGGATATCTGGCGTATGTGGTGCTCTCTTGATACGTGACTGCCATACCCACACAATGCTAATGTGTGAGGGCAATCCCAAGGTCTGATTCAGATCAGTTTTACTGCTGGGAACCGACTGAATTTCTCCTGACCTACTCAATAGCCACAAGCAGCAGCGTGGGCTGCACAGCCAGGCATGCTTAGTGAGTTAACAATGCTAAGCATGAGCTGTTTACTGCTTGAACGTGTGTATGTATGAGTAATTCTCTTGGTATGATTCATTTACTCATCTTTGTTGTTCCTCAGACCAACCATACAGTTATTTTAGCAGATACTTGATTGCTTCAGTGAACAAGGGAACTTTCTCTTTTCTCTGGTTTTCAGAAAAATGTGGGATGTTAGGAAAGAGTCAAAGAAAGAAAATGTGTCAGTTTTTCTTTGGAGCCTCCAGTTCTGAACTTAGTTGGGATCTTTCATGTCTCCTGTATGGTCTTAGAGGCTCCTGACAGCCTCTTAAGCCAATGAGTTGCAGAGGAGACTGAAACTTTGAGAAGGGCCTCTTATGGCAGGACAAGGGGTGATGGTTTGAACTAAAAGAGGGAGATTCAGATAAAAACAGTAAGAAGGTTCATGTAGAAACCTTCCATTTGCAAACCTCTGCAATATGCTGATTTATCATTCCATTGACGATTCCTCAACCGAATGTCTATTACTGAGGACCTGGATCCTGGGGATTTGGAGAATAGTAACACACAAATCTCTTTCCCCCTTCTCCTTAAGCCATGACTTAACTGTGGTTGAAGTCAGTCTCTGCTGACCCTCCAGGACAGCACAGGAAGAGGGAGGAAAGGAAACTGTTTTGCATTCAGATCCAAATACAAAATTAGCCTGATGTTCTTTTCTCTCTCATCAAGCAATTCACAGTCCTCCCCCTCCCCCCTTTCAGCTTCCTCAGGCACTGCAAAATCAGTGCACTTTGGTGAGTCCTTAATTGCAAAGCTCAACAGATTCTGAGTATGAAGTTGGATGTTTTTACACTTGAAATACAAACAGGGTAAAGTCTGCACCTTTAGCTCTGCTGTCTTCTTAGAAGAGAAAACTGCTCTTCCCAGTCTTGTCACCATTCAGTAAAATGGGGGAAAGTGTTCTCCATTCCAAACGACCTCAGCTTTCTGGTTCTTGTTCCAAAACGTGGTGAGACTCTTCCTGAAACTCACATATTTGGTATCCATAGAATCCCAACATAGTGAGGGTTGGAAGTGACCTCTGGAGATCAGCTAGTCCAACCCCCCTGCTAAAGCAGGGTCACCCACAGCAGCTTCCCCAGATCACAATGTCCAGCTAGGTTTGGGATCTCTCCAGAGAAGGAGACTTCACCTTCAGAGAACCTCTCTGAACAGCCTGCTCTAGGGTTCCAGCACCCTCACACCAAACAAGTTTCTCCTCCTGGTCAGATGGAACCTCCTGGGTTCCAGTTTCTGCCCATTCTCCTTTGTCCTGTCACTGGGCACCACTGAGAAGAGTCTGGCCCCATCCTCTTGCCTCACTGGGCACTGAGAAGATCCCCTCTGGGGGTGCTCTTCTCCAGGCTCAGCAGCTCCAGGACTCTCAGCCTTTCCTCCTCATGGAGATGCTCCAGACCCCTCAGCATCTTTGTAGCCTCTGCTGGACTCTCTGCAGTTGTCCTTGTCTCTCTTGAGCTAGAAAGCCCCAGATTGGACCCTCTCTTTTCCCATAGCAGACTACGACAGTCAGCAAGCATCCCATGGTTTGCAATGAGAGGTCCTCTGGCTTTAAGAGATATGTGTAGCCTGCTAGGTCCATCCATCTTCTGCAGATCTGAGAGGAACATGTAAGGTGCTGCCTTGAGATTTTGTCTCCTTTTTAAGAGTTAAATCTATTTGGCTGTGACATGAGCAGAGGTCATCTGGTAGCACTTCTGAACCATGGGAAGCTTATGAGGGTAAAGCTTTGAGCTGGTGCTTTGGGTGGAGGTCATCTTGCACCCTTTACCCCCATGCACCAAGGTTCATGGTACAGAAGAGTCCAGCCTTTCTTCTTATGACATGCTTTCATCTCTCCTTGTTTTAAAGAAACCAGTGACCACCCCACCCTGTTCTACAACAACTGTAGGGCTATTTACCACTTTGAAAGGAAATCCCATGTCACAACCCCTAGGAGCACAAGGAATAATGTCCGGAATTCCTTTATCTGTGACTAGCCCTGGCACTCAGGCCCTTTCCCGTCTCTGAAGTATACACAAACATATTCTTTTCTTTTGTCACGGCCATGGGCCCAGAGTTTAATGATAGTTTATTAAAGAAAAGTAAAGCAAAAAAACATAGAGAGAGAGGTTTTGGCAAGACTCAGGAACAAAAGTTCTCTGACTTTAGACCCTTTTGTTCTTCAAGGTGAAAAGTGACTATAAAGAATAAGGAAAAATGAATCACTGGTCTTTGCCCTCCATAGTAAATTTGACCTCCACCGTTTTTACAAAACCTAAAAACTGGTGTCCTGGCCTAATCAGGGGAGTAATGTGATCAGTCTTTCTTCATGCCTCCTCTGCATGATGATTTTGTTTCAAGGGATCAAAATGACCCTTTGGGTATTGCAGTTTTTGTGACCCTCAGCTGCAAGGGTTCTGCTCACGTCTCCATGCCAAGCTTTGCCCAGCTACAGATCCTGCTTCCCTTAACAGTTTGCACAGTGATGGAGTAAAAGGTACTGACAGACACTGTCAGTTCTGAGAGCATTGCTTCCCTTGGATGAGAGGGTGGATAGGAGGGAAAAGTGGCATGTGGTAAAGTGATCCCCAGCACATGGGTCCAGAGCTCTGACTGTTCCCTGCAGCTGGAGGGACACTATAGAAAAAAAGATCAAGGGCTCCTGAGGCTGAGAAGGCACAGAATCCCAGAATCCCAGCATGCTGGGGGCTGGAAAGGGACCTCTGGGGATCATTCCGTCCAATCTCCCTGCTAAAGCAGTTGGCATAGCATCTTGCCCAGGATCACAATGTCTGGGTGGGTTTGGAATCTCACTACAAAAGGAGACTCCACAACCTCTCTGGGCAGCCTGCTCCAGGGCTCCAGCACACTCAGAGAAAAGAATTTTCTCCTTGTGTTCAGGTGGAACCTCCTGGGTTCCAGTTTGTGCCCATTCTGCCTTGTACAGTTGCTAGGCAATACTGAGAAGAGTCTGGCCCCATCCTCTCGTCCCCCACCCTTTAGTTCTTGCTGAGCGTTGAGAAGATCCCTTGTCAGGATGCTCTTCTGCAGGCTCCAGTTCTCTCAGCCTTTCCTCCTTACAGAGATGATTTAGGTTCCTCAGCATCTTTGCAGCCTCTACTGGACTATCCCCAGTAGTTCTCTGTCTCGAATTTGGAAGACTAAAACTGGACCAAATATTCCAGATGTAGCCTTCCTAAGGCAGAGTAGAGGAGGAGAACCTCCCTCAACTTGGTGGCCACACTCTTCTTCATACACCCCAGGATTCCATTTACCATCTTGGCCATGAGACCACCTTGTCCACACAGGGCTGACAGATACAGGACATCTCTGTTATGCTTATCCCCTTCCACAGCATGAGCTGGAACCTGCAGGGTTAACTATCAACATCCCAAGCAGCTCTGGGTTACCCCTGCCTCAGCAACAGGGTCAGATACTGACAGTTGCCTCCTTCCAGACCAGCACAACAATTCAGGGTTCAACCTGGACCATCAACTCCAGGGGAGAAGGGAGGGAAATCTATAGTAGGAAATGGCTGGGAGCAAGGAAGTTGCAACAGAAGTATTGGCACCAGCAGTCTGGGGGAGGTGGGGGAGGCAAGCAGGAGAAGGAATCTTTCCAGGAAAAAAAAAAAAAAACAAACACACAAAACATTTGTATCAGATACTTCCAAAAATAAAATATCATCACATTCTAAATATTGGCAGCCCTGTGGGCTTGGCCTGCCACTCACTTCAGCACTCCTGAAAATGCTTTTCATACGATGTTTATAATCCTTTGCTTTTGAGTCCTCTCATGCAAAAAATAAAATCCATCAGGGGACCCCCGAGCAGCCCCACTGATTGAAGGCACCCTGTCCTCTCTGGGTGGTGGTACCAGCAACCTGACAGCCTTGGTGCTCTGCACGTAGCTCACCAGCTGGAGTTTAGTGGTTCCTTTATTTATATTCCTACAGCACACAGGCAATGCCAGATGTGCTGTCCCTGATTCATCTAGATTGTGTTTGATGTCTCTCATCAGAACCAACCCTGAGCTCAATCCAGAAACGGAACCAATTTTAGCAGGGATAAATATTTAGGCAGGTCTGTGATTGGCAAGAACCTGTCTGCATCCCTTTGCATCCCCTTTAAAACTGGGATAAAGGTGGGAGCTGTTCAAAGCATGAGCACAGTGAAGATCTTGGAACACTACAGCTGCTGGTGAGACCACACCTTGAACACTGGGTTCAGTTCTGGGCCACTCTCTCCCAAGAAGGACATTGAGGGGCTGGAGTGTGTCCAGATAAAGGCAGCAAAGTTGACGAAGGGTCTGGAGAACAGGGCTGGTAAAGAGCAGTTGAGAGAACTGGGCTTGTTCAGCATGGAGGAAAGGAGGCTGAGGGGAGACCTCCTGGCTCTTTACAACTCCCTGAAAGATGGTTGCAGCAAGGTGGGGTTTGGTCTCTTCTCCATGGTATCAGGTGGTAGACTGAGAGGAAATAGGCTGAAATTGTGCCAGAGGAGGTTTAGGTTGGATATTGGGGAAAATTTCTTTGCTTGGAGAGTGGTCAGGCAGTGGAATGGGTTGACCAGATGGAGTCCCCAGCCCTGAAGGTTTTCGAGAAGGGTGTGGCTGTGGCACTCTGGGACATGGCTAATGGCCATGGTGGTGTTAGGTCAACAGTTAGACCTGATGGCCTTAGAGGTCTTCTCCAACCAAAACAGTTCTATGATTCTATTACATGCTGTGCTCACAGCTGTCATTTACAAAGTCTCCAAAGCAGGGGAGAATCTGTGAGGAGACAACCTTCCAGGGGCTGAAACCACAGCATTTACACCACACTGTGTTTGTTCTGGACCACAGTATCAAATTAGTACCTGCTCTTATCTCTGTGCTGTCAGGTTTTCTCCTGTCTCTAGGGCATGGCGGAGGGTTATTGATAGTAGACGCTATCATGGACCTGACAACAGGGGAGGAATAAATTAGGCTGCTTGCTTTGCCTGTTATCAGGTGTGGATAAGTATGTGGAATGAACTGACACTGGATGCCTCTGACGCGTAAGCTCTGATTTTCCTTTGCCCTCTGTGTTCTAATTCACAGTGTGAGTATAACACAAAGGTTTCAGTGGTAGGACAGAGTGTGGTAAAGCTGTGTACATGAGTTTGTCCTTGCTTGTTGACAAGCACACTTGTTTCTCCACTTGCTGAGTGACCTACACTATATTAATAAAGCCAGCATGCCCTCATGAACTTTAGAATGAGAATTGTTTCAGTTGGAAAAGATCTCTATAATCATCAAGTCCAACAGTCAACCTAGAGACCACTGCAGCCATTAAACCGTGTCTCCAAGTGCCATGTCCATACATTTCAGACCACCTCCAAGGATGGTGACTCCACCACCTCTCTGGGCAGCCTACTCTAATGTCTGACCATTCTTGCAGTAAAGAAATTTCCTAATATCCGACCTAAAGCTTCCTCTGGTGCAACTTGAAGCAGTTTCCTCTTGTCCTGCTGCTTGTTCCTTCAATGAAGCCACCTGGCTCCAAGACCCCTTCAGGGAGTTGTAGAGAGCCAGAAGGTCTCCTCTCAGCCTCCTTTTCTCCAGGCTGAATGAACCCAGTTCTTCAGCTGCTCCTCTCCAGCCCTGTTCTCCAGATCCTCCAGCAGCTTCATTGGCCTTCTCTGGACCTGGTCCAGCACCTCAATATTCTTCTTGCAGCAAGGGACACAAAACTGAATCCAGTATTTAGGGTGTGGTAATACTCTGAACTCCTAAGGGAAATGACCAGCTGTGTGAATTCACTTTATGTAAATCAGGGTAAACTGCTCCCTTCCATTCCCCTCACTCTCATTGTGATTTAAAGCCACCTTACTCACGCCTGGGCTTTTATTTCACAGCTCTGTTTGCTTGACCTGTGTTTTCCAGACTGTCCAAGGCAATGAGAAATCAAGCCCAAATACTGCTGGTCATCTCAGCTAATGGTGACTGGAATGGATCACAAATATTCCACCCTCTGTGTCAAAAAGACTCGTAACTTCACCTGCGCTATCCCAGAAGTGGAAACTCCCTTCTCCCATTATAAGACTGCTACATTGCTTTCATAGAATCACAGAATCATTTAGGTTGGGAAAGACCTCTAAGATTATCAAGTCCAAGCATCAACCCAACACCACCATGGCCACTAAACCATCTCCCAGAGTGACCTGTCTGCATGTTTTTTGAACATTTCCAGTGATAGTGACTCCCTGGGCAGTTTCAGAGAGATGTTTCCAAGAATTGAGAGTGTTATGCAACAAAAGCAGAAGGTAGTTCTTAGTTTCACCAAGCCAGAGTTTCTGACTTCATGCATGCCTGCTCAGAGAAGTGCTGCTTTTGGATGCAGGCTCTCTGGGGAATGCACAACCTGGCAGTGCCAACAGCACTTACAAAGGCAGGCAAGCATCACAAACTTAACACAAAGCACCCAAACACTTTTGAGTAGATGGGTTTAGGAAGACCTCCTTATTCTACATTCTGCTCAATATCTGAACAAGGTCAGGAGAGATTGTTATTGCTATCAGAGTGTTGCTGTGTTGAAATGTGGAATTTTTCAGGAATTTTTCATTAACATTGGCTCTGGCAGATAAAATACTGGCCATGCCAAAGACAACATGCTTGGGAATATGTTGCTGTCGAACACACAGATACCGTCCCCTTAGCACTGCAGTTCACACAGCAAATGGATTGTCCCAGCTGACAAGTAGAATAATAGCCAGGAAAACTGATAATGCCCAGGCATTTTGATTTACCTTTATGTTTTCATCTTAATTAAAATAACAGGATTGCATATTCTAGTAAAAACTCATTTATGCTGTTCCCTTTAAAGTGAGAGAAACCACTTGGTAAGAGCTTAAGAAATTGTAATTCTAGCTTAGCCTGGAGGTAGAGATCAGCTTTCTACCTCTTCAATAATTTGATCTTTTTCAAATGGCTCACATACACATGAAAAGAGACGGATTATTGACCACATGTATCCAAAGCAGTGGCTGGATGACTGATGAGTGTCAGGTAGACCTTCTAGGCTGGCTTCACAAACATACTTTGTCCTGGGGTAAGGACAAAGTTATGATGACAAAGGACAATTCCTGATGACCATCATCTATTACCCACCCAGTCCTTCGTCTTTCAGCACTGACAAGTGCCTGTGACAGTCATTCAATGAGGGAGACTTCTTCCTCACCTTGATACCTCCTCTCACTCTCCAGATGATGGAGAGGGCTTCAGTAAGACATTTTGCTTCCTTCCTTGGATACCTTCTGTCTCCACTGCCTCCTGCTAGCTTCATTCCCAGAAACTTTCAGGCCCCTGTTTCCTTGGGCAGCTCTTTCACAATCCCACTCAAAATCAGACTGTGGGCTTCTCTCTCCTGACTTTAATCCTAACCCAAGTCTGACCCCAGCCCTGACCCCAATCCTACTCAGTGCCCAGGTCCAATGCTGACCCCACCTGTTAGCTTCTGTCCTACCAAGATCATAGAATCATAGAATTGTTTTGGTTGAAAAGATCTCTAAGGTCATTGAGTCCAACGCTCAACCTAAGACCATCATGACCATTAAACCATATCCTAAAGGGCCATGTCCACATGTTTCTTGGACACCTCCAGGGACAAGGACTCCACCACCTCCCTGAGCAATCTGTCCAATGCCTGACCAGTGATGAACCCAGCAGAGAAGACTTCTCACAGTATCACAGTATCACAGTATCACCAGGGTTGGAAGAGACCTCAAAGATCATCAAGTCCAACCCGCCACCACAGACCTCAAGACTAGACCATGGCACCAAGTGCCACGTCCAAACGCGCCTTGAACACCTCCAGGGACGGCAACTCCACCACCTCCCTGGGCAGCCCATTCCAGTAGCCAATGACTCTCTCTGTGAAGAACTTTCTCTTCACCTCGAGCCTAAACTTCCCCTGGCACAGCTTGAGACTGTGTCCTCTTGTTCTGGTGCTGGTTGCCTGAGAGAAGAAGGTAACCTCTCCCTGGCTACAACCACCTTTCAGGTAGTTGTAGACAGCAATAAGGTCTCCCCTGAGCCTCCTCTTCTCCAGGCTAAACAATCCCAGCTCCCTCAGCCTCTCTTCATAGGGCTGTGCTCGAGGCCTCTCACCAGCCTCGTTGCCCTTCTCTGGAGATCCTCAAGCACCTCAATGTCCTTCTTAAATTGAGGGGCCCAGAACTGGACACAACTCCTTGGAAAACCTTCCAAAGAGCAATAATGTCTCATTTTGTCCTTCAAGACAACCAAATTTTAAAAGAAAGATTCGGTATCCAGGTATGCGCAGATGATAGAATCATAGAAAGCTGTGGTTTGGAAGGGACTTTTAAAGGCCATGAAATTGGTTGCCTTGTTTGTAAGTGTGTGCCTCATTTGGGGCCGTGAGCTGCCTGGGACTGGAGGACAGAAATGCCACTTACTCCTTTTGAAGGGTAAGAATGAAGATACTGCACACTGAGTGGGAGTTTGAAGGGAGATTCTACTATGCTGGTGCATATATACAAAAGGCAATCAAGTAGAATGAATACATTCACAGGCTAGGCCAAGTCTGTTGGACTAAAACCTTCTAGGACCCTCCACCCCTTCCACCCTCAGCAGGCCTGAGAGTAGGCCAGAACTGCCCTCCGCAGCTTAGGGCTATGAGGCCTCAGCAGGCCGCATGAGGCAGCTCACAATTCCCTGCAGCCAGGAGCCATCTCCCACATGCAGACTATGAGGTAAGCAGGGACAGGGAGGGAGGCAGGGAGGAGAGGAGAGCTATCAGCCAGGCACTGCAGTATAAGCTGTGGTACAGGAAAGCAGAATAGAGTAAGAATGTTACAGTGTCCTGGGACGACCAGGTCCATCCCCCGGGGTGGGGCTTTGTCTCTGTAGTTTTCTTAAGGGAACCTAAGCCCCCCACAAACTACCACACTCATGGAATCATGGAATGGTTTGGGATAGAAAGGACCTAAAAGACCATCAGTTTCAACACCTCTGCCATGGGCAGGGACACCTCCCAATAGCACAGGTTGCTCAAGGCCTCATCCAACCTGGCTTTTAATACTGAGGGGGGACATACACAACCTCTCTGGGCAACCTGTTCCAATTCTTTCATTCATGTTTTCTTCTCTGCATGGCCATACCGATCTTCAAAGGGCCTTTGGGGTGAACATTCAATATCCTATGCCCAAAAATGAGAAAAACTTTTAGGTAAGTTGCAATTAAACCTTAACTGTAGGTTTGGGTAGGTGGAGATAGGAGAACAAAATGTCTATGGCTGAGAAAGTACAATGCCAAACTGGCCATAATAATCATAATCATAACAGTCTGCATGTCTAAGATTAGTTAGGAGGTGGCTTACAAAGGGATTTAACCTTGCAGCTTGTTTGTGAGGCTGATAATTGCTGTTATATACTGCTGGAAACTGCAGAGAGAGAAGATAAGGATCTCACTTCAGGTCATACAGGAAGCCTGCAGCAGAGCAGGAATTAGAGCTGAAGTCAACTGCCTTCAAGTTCTATGCTGAGCTGCAGAATCATCCAGAAAAAGGCTCTCTGCTTTCTACAGGCGCTGGAAGGTGCAGGCTTTAGTCACTATCTGGTGTGGATGGCATTGCCCTTCTCTCTGAGAGTGCCCAGTGGGACAACCACAGGCAGGAATGGAGGAAAGAGAGACCAGCAGTGCAGTTTGAGCACGCTGGGCTTGTTTGGAGAAAAGGAGGCTGAGAGGAGAGCTTCAGATTCCTTACAGCTCCCTGAAAGAAGATTGGAGCCAGCTGGGGGTCCCTCTTTTCTCCCAGGTAACAAATGACAGGATGAGAGCAAATGGCCTCAAGTTGCATCAGGGAAAGTTTATTTTGGATATTGGAAGAAACTTCTTCACTGCAAGGGTTCTCAAACTCTGGAACAGGCTCCCCATAGAGGTGGTTGAATCCCCATCCCTAGAGGTGTTTAAAAGATGCAGAGATGTGGTGCTGAGTGGCATGGTTTAGCATCAGGCCTGGCAGAGTTAGAGAATGGTTTGACTCGATAATCTTAAATGTCTTTCCCAACCAAAATTATTCTACAATTCTCTAACACTTGCTTCCCAACTGCAGCTCTCTTCTCTTCCCCAGAATCATGGAAGTTCAGAATGAGTGAGCTTCTAGGGAAGGGGCCTTCTGCTTTTGCTGGTCAACATTGATAAACCAAACATTCCTCTAATCACCTTATTGCTACCAGAATGAAAGAAGTAAGAAAACAATGGACTGAGTGTGAGGGCCAACTTCCTCCAAGAAGTTGGGGAGGGGAAACTCCTCCTGAACATCAGCACAACACTCGGTAGCACTCCAGGCTCATTAAGCAGCTCTCCAAGAAGTACCTCCAACATAGATGTGCACAGGGGAGATGAGAACAAACTCTCAATCCAGATTTGTAACAGACACTCAGCAGGGGAATCCATTAGACAGGAGCTGAAAATTAGCTCTACAAACTCCTCCGTGCCCGAAGACATCGTCAGGATGAAAACCAAGAGCCTTTGTGAAATATAGTTGTAAGTGGAGTGGCACTGCTTCCATTTGCATCTAGGCATGGCTGTGTCTGTGTTTGAGCTTCATTATTCCTCCTGCAAAACTGCCAACCTACCACCTCTGTGTGGGCTGAGAGGATGAGGGAAGTACCATGTTCTCTGGAGGTCAGAATTGAACTGAGTCTTGTTCAATATCTTCGTTGATTACCTGGCTGAAGGGATGGGGAGTACTCTCAGTCTGCTGGTGAAAAAGGACTGGGAGGTGTGGCTGTGCTGCCATTCAGCAAGATCTGGACAAGCTGGAGAGCTGGGCAAAGGGCAACCTCCTGAAGTTCAACAAGGATGAGTGTAGGGTCCTGCCCCTGGGCAGCAATAACCTCATGCACCAATACAGGTGAGGGGTTGACCTGCTGGAGAGCAGCTTCACAGAAAAGGACAAGTGCTGGTTGACAAGTACACCATGAGCCAGCAACATGCTCTCACAGCAAAGAAGACCAATGGTCTCCTGGGGGGCACTCAGAAGAGTGTGACCAGTAACTTGAGGGAGATTCTTCTCCCCTAGCTGCCCTGGTGTGGCACATCTGGAGTACTGAGTCAAGAAGTAACAGTAACCTTGCTAAGCCCTACCAGGCACTTGGTGGTGCCCAGGACATGTCAGTAGGGTCTGCCAGCCAGCATCAGCAGGGAGTGGTGTGTCAGACACACCTTTTGGGTGGGACAGGCAGGGTTTCAGTGGCAACTGTCATGCTTTTCAGACTGCCCAACCCTGAAGGCAGGGTGCTGATAACTGATCTGGGCTCTAATCTAATCTTTTTCATCTGCTTGGCTCTGTTCCCATGCAAAGTAGGTGAGATCATCACACATCAGGGCAAAAGAGCAACTGCCAAACCCAGGTTCTAAAGAAATCTATAGGGGGTGACAGGAGAGAGATGTATTTCTGATTCTCTCAGGGGGACCAGAATGTTACTTAAACATCATGGCTTATGTCCTAACCCACCTAACATCCTAGTTGGTTTCACAGAATCACAGAATCCCACTCACCATGGAGGGGGTTAAAAGGGACCCTTGGAGATCATCCAGTCCCACCCCCTGCAAAAGCAGATTGCCCAGGATCACAATGTCCAGGTGGGTTGGAATGTCTCCAGAGAATGACAATCCACAACCTCTCTGGGCAGCCTGCTCCAGGGCTGCTTCCCTCACAGGAAAGTTTTTACTCAGGAAAAAATTGAGAGCATGGCACGGGACCAGCAGTCAACCCAGCACCCCCAACTCAGTTGAGCCAGTGCTCTTCAGAGGTGGCTGGGTCTCTTCTTGTGGTCCTCCCACTCACCCCAAAAGTATCACTCAGTGTACCACCAATCTGCCTGAAGGACATCAGACCTCTGCTGCAGAGGCTGCTTGATGTCCAGTATGTCTAAGGAGAGCAGTTCAAGGCAGAGGAAGACATCAAAGCACATTATGTTCCTAAGAATGCAAAGGAAATGCAGCCCAGAGGCACTATAGAGCCACAGAAAGTTAATGTATGCTCGTTTGTCCATCAGCCCATTGTCCTGGCTAACTCTCAGTTTCCTCTAGGGACCTATAATGAATAGACCTATAGGAGAATGTTATGGGGGCAGAGATTTCTCTTTTCCTACTATTTAACTCAGAACAATATAGAATCAAAACAAAAAGGCAGACATTCAAAGACCAGCAGTAAAATGCATGCTAAACATCTCCTCTACCATTAAATGGAAGGGCACAAGAGAGACCTTTGACCTACGTAGGCCTAGAATTCCTCAGAATGCCTTCATCCCATTCACTGCAAGAAGGTCAGCCCAGGAAGATACCTTCCTTGCATCCCATCACACCCAAGTGTCCCTGATCTAGTTGGGGGTGTCCCTGCTTACTGCAGAGGGGTTGGACTAGATAACCTTTAAAGGTTCTTTCCAACTCAACCCATTCTATGATTCTATGACTCTCTGAAAACTGTCACATTTCGTCTGCTTTTGTCCTTTTTGCCAGAAGCTCTCCAGAAAGCTGAAGATACCATCATGAAGGATGTTCAAATACATTGTGCATGTATCCTTGGGATGGGAAAAGGAGAACCTTCCTCTTGGGAACATTAGTCTGTGCTTGTAGACCTGCAGGATGTCGTGGTGCCTGTTTGTGGCTGCCTGCCCTGGATGATATTGGATCCCAGCTCTGACATGCTGGATAGCACATTAGGGAAAGAAGGTTAGTAATTTATTTTTAATAGCAATCCAACGAGCAGAGTTATGCACAAAATTCAACAGAGATCAACTTCCATAACCAGAAGGCTCACTCCTTCATGATTTATTACATTCAATTAATCATGGCATTTTACCATGTGGGCTGCATTTCAAGTGCAAAGTAGATAGCAATAAGAAAGGCAAAGTACATGGCTAATTTATACCAAACCTTTTTATCCTTGGTGTAAAGATCACAGGCCAATTAATGCCTTGTGAAGCCTCAAATTTCTTGTAGGTGTTGTTGTAACTTCAGTTTCTACTCTGACAATGTTCTTCTGCTATGAGCTGTAGCATAGATACAACCGACTCTATCAATCATAGAATCACAGAATGGTAAGGTTGGAAGGGACCTCAAGGATCATCTAGTTCCAACCCCCTGCCATAGGCAGGGACACCTCCCACTAGTACAGCTCACTCAAGGCCTCATCCAGTCTTTCTGTGTGACTGGTCTGCAGGTAGGAGCACTCTCATGTAATAATCTCTTGTTGCATTGAGGTGGATGGTGGTCTCTTCTATTGAGTAAGCAGTGACAGAATGAGAGGAAATGGCCTCAATTTGCATCAGGGGACATTTACACTGGATATTAGGAAAAGTTTCCTTACTGCAAGAGCAGAACAGGCTCCCCAGGGAGGTGGTGGAATCACCAAGGTCATCAAGAAATGTGTAGACATGGTACTCTGACATTGTTTAGTGGCCAGGGTGGTGTTTGCTTGATGGTTTGACTTGATGATCTTAGAGGTCTTTTCCAACCCTAGTGATTCTCTGTTTCCTTACTACTAAGAAGAATAAACCAGCATGGTATACATCCTCCTTCAAGTGTAGTGATAACATTTCCTGATGGGAATTACAGTGTACACTACAGTTGGGAGAAGCTTTGATGTGCCCTGTTCTGCAATCTGCTGTCTTCCCAAATTTACCTTGCCCATACCATTCCTTCATCCCAGGAATGATGCCAAACTGAGATTTTTGTTTAGACTTGCACTTCTCTTTCATCAGGGCAGGGTGGTATTGCCCAGATTGACCCAGAGAGTGAAGCTACCCATGTTTATTTGACTTGGTCAGAAAGCCAAGAGAAACACTATAAATGCAAGCACAGCCTAGAAACCTCACAGCAATTCTAAACCTATAAATATATCACACTGAAGATTTGATTGACCTCCTTTCTGGAGATCAGTCAGAACCTGATGGATCAGTGGATTAAGTAATAAAACTGTTAACAGGATCGTTAGCAGCTTCATGATAACAATTGGGTCTTACTTTCCCAGAGATCCACAGTATCATTATATGTGGAAGTCAGCCCTGAGTGGGATGATGAGCTGTGAGCAATATAAAGTGAGATGGGCCAACTGCATTGGGATGGCAGCTAGAGGAGACTGCTCCAGGGAATCCCTCCCCTTTGCATGCTCCACTCTGTTCAAGCTGACATAGGAGTCTGGGGATTAATTACTCTGCTTGGTAGTTACAGAATCTCAGCATGGTGGGGGTTAAAAGGGACCTCTGGAGATCATCCAGTCCAACCCTCCTGATAAAATAGGGTCACCTGCAGCAGCTTGCCCAGGATCACAATGTCCAAGTGGGTTTGGAAGCTCTCCAGAAAAGGAGACCCCACAACATCTCTGAGCAGCCTGCTCCAGGGCTCCAGTGCCCTCACAGCAAAGAAGCTTCTCCTGCTGATCAGGTGGAACTTCCTGGGTTCCACTTTGTGCCCATGGCCTCTTGTCCTGTCACTGGACACCATTGAAAAGAATCTGGCCCCATCTTCTTGCCTCCCACCCTTTAGCTCTTGCTGAGCATTGATCAGATCCCCTCTGGGACTGCTCTTCTCCAGGCTCAGCAGCCCCAGGTCTCCCTGCCTTTCCCCCTCACAGAGATGCTCCAGACCCCTCAGCATCTTTGCAGCCTCCACTGGATTGATTCTATGATTATGTGATTATATCAGTACAAACCTCTTTTCTCTGGTGAAATGTACTGTTTGGCTCCATCCTGCTGTGGCATGTGGCAAAAGATGGTACAACTTCCTTGCCTACTCTCCTTACCTCCTATACATCCAGAAGGAGATCTGGGAAAAGCATCTTCTTTGCTCCTGGCCACTGTCATATTATTTCTTCTGATATTCCTCACGGGATAAGAGGCAAAGCAGTACCTGGGCCTTTAAGGAATGCTCATAAATTATCAATCATAAAGTATCAGTGATAGTGTTAATGAAGTAGTTGTACTTTGAGGAGTGGACTAAAAAGCTGACAACAGATTTTTTAGCATGGCCTGTTGTGACAGGACAAGGAGTGATGGTTTGAACTAAAAGAGGGAGATTCACACCAGAGAGATGGAAGAAATGTTTGACCCTTAGGGTGCTGACACCCTGTCCCAGGTTGCTCAGAGAGGTGGGAGATCTCCCATCCCTGGAACCATTGCAGGTCAGGTTGTTTGTGGCTCTGAGCAATCTGTTCTAGTTGCAGATGTCCCTGCTGACCGCAGGGGGCTTGGAATAGATGAGCTTTGAAGGTCCCTTCCCAGCCAAACCATTCCGTGGTTCTGTGATAATTGCAACGCAGCAGTGAATGGAACAGGAACCCTTCCGCCAGTGAAGGTGGGGGCTGTACCCAGTGACCCAGTGCTGGGTAACTCAGCACCTGTGTGATTTATTTTGTTGCAATGAAAGACAGAAACCTTGAGGTTTGCCACTGATAATCCCCAGTCCTTTACTTCCCTCCTTTCAAACACAGCCTTCCTGTTGGTGTTCTGGGCAATCTCTTCCAACAGCCATTTCCTGTATGAAGGCATATTGTGATTAGGATTGCCCTCAAGAAAGGCTTCCAAATGCTACTGTGTGGGCATGTTACAGCCCCCTAGGGAGCTGGGTTTGGGCAGCTAGAAGAAAAAGTGAAGAAGCAGAAGAGAAAAACACATTTTATAACTCCTGGAGAAGGCATCTGCACGCTAAGAGTCTGAAACACCAACACCAGCACAACCCAGCATAAAAGCTGAGAAAGTCCAGGCTTGGTATCAGCTTTCAGGGCTGTTCCCTATAGCTACAAAAGTCCAAAATGAGACCTTCATAATAACTGAGGGATCTGAGGATGAGAAATGGTATTTTGCTCACATTACCTGCTACAGGCTTCTAGGGACGGGGAGGAAACTTCTTTAGCTCCTAAATCATTGCGTTCAGCATTGATTAGAGTTAATAAGGTGTGAGTTAAGAGCAAACAGGATGAACGCTATACAGAAGAGTTGGGAGGTGTTTGTGCGGAGTATCCCTGTGTGGAGTATCCCTTTTACTCATAGCTAGAGAGGAACAGGCAAAGTAGCCCCATGGTGGTTGGTGCTTTTCCTGACCACTGACCTTGGAGTATCTGCAAGGAAGAATTCAAGGTGTGCATGGTCTGAGCCATAGGCTCTAAGGAAGCAAATATTTTGGCTGAAGTGGTTTAGATTTGTGGTGATCTTGTGAAAAAAAAAAATGGAACAGGTAATGACGAGGTCAAGCTTCCTTGACCCTCAAATCAAGAACAATCCCAGCAGGGCTGAAAACTCCCCTCTCCACTTCCTTGGCAATCATGTTCCCACAGTTCAGAAAAACACAGGAAGATCTAAGGAAACCTATGTGGAAATACAGAAGACAAAGGCAAGTGGGCTGAAAATAGAAGGCTGGTCCCTATATTTCCTTTACATTCTGAGCCTGAGGTTAGGATTTTGGCTGAATATTAAAGTCTCAGGGACCATATGCTTTTGCCATTCCCTGCAGGGCATGAATGAAATTTCTTCTCTGTTTCCAGATTTTTGGGAGTGGAAGCTTGGAAAAATGGTTTATTGTAGAATTCCTTACAGCAAGAAGACTTAATGCATCAGGCTGCAGTAAACAAGAGATTCAGCTGGAGGTCCATGGCAATCTCACCTCGGTTTGCTAAAATCTCTGTACCAGAGAGAGTTTTAAAGGCAAAATTCATTTTGGTACAGGGAAGAGAATCTGTGCAGCCTCCTGTTATGGGAAGGCTGAGAAATTCCTCCTGGCTTTTTCTAATGTAAAAATTCAAGGAATCCTGAGCCCTGAGGGGAGTTCAGGAGACATCCAGGAAAGGGGAGGGGGGGAAAGCAGGAGAAGGGCTGCAGGATGTAGTGAGGACTCAAAACATGTGCTGTAAAGACAAACTAATCCAAGGGCTTGGAGATGTGGGTATTGGACTGCCTGAAAAGCAGTCTGAACTTTAATGAGTGTCCATCACAAAACGGTTTACAGATTCACTCACTGTCCATCACAAAGCAACCTACAGATTCACTTACTGCCTATCACAAAGCAGTCCACAGATTTACTCACTGCCCATGACAAAGCAGTTCACAGACTTACTCATTGCCCATCACAAAGCAGGCCACAGATTTACTCACTGCCAGTCACAAAACAATCCACAGAGTGGATTGCTGACTCTCTACCAAAGTGTGTAGCTGTATTACGCTGTTAGTAACAGTGGAATACGAGTTAACAACATTTGCACAGGGTGGTAGCTCAGCTGCCCTTAATATGTGATCTCACTGCTTACATTTCCAAAGCCTTTGAGCCCACAGAGCTGAGGCAGTCACTTGGGTGCATAGAGTGTGATGCCAACAATGGCTGTGTGTGCTTCAAGCCCTGGCTCAACTACAGTGTAGAAAAGCAACATCAGACCAGATACAGCTCTGAGAAGGTCCAAGAAATTCTTCTCATTTCTTAATTATTGGTGAGTGGCAGAGTTATGATCAGCTTATAAAGGCAAGCATAAGATTTGCCTTCTTAGCTCCAAATTCATCTTAATACTTGATTTCAAGTGGGCTGGGATTTGCACCAGATGGGTATCCATGAGTTCTACTCACAACAGCTTCATGAGATCAGAGTCCCTACCTTCTCTGAACCTTCCTCATGTGAGGAATTGGCTCATGGACACACCTCTGAGAGAAAACCTTGCATCACACAATTTGTTCTAATCTTGCCTTGCTTCTGATGATTGCATACTCATTGCTGCTGAAGTTCTGCTCCCTGGGGCAAGCTTCAAGCAGATGCTTCTATTAAATGCCATTTCCAGATAATTACCTTGGCTGGTTGGTTTTGGCAGCTTCTGTTGTTTTCTCCATAGCACTAAAAATTAAAGAGGTGCCTAAACTTGGTGAGAAGCTCAGTTCTCTATTACACACATTTTATGCCATCTTATTTAGATAGCCAATTGTTTTTTGGCCAGTTAGTGCAGCTAGATGTTCTGCCTTAAGGTGAGGACTGGAGGAACAGGAATATCTTGATCAGCACTCAGAAGCCTTTGTGCACTGTCACTCATCTGAGTTGCTTTCTGAAGGAAAACACTAGGCACAGATCTATTTTCTTCCTAGCTTCTGGTTAGATATTCCAAACATCCTTTAATTACTTCCACTTGCAATTTCNAAAAAAAAAAAAAAAAAAAAAAAAAAAAAGGAGAGGTGGAGCAAGGCTGATCAGAGGAAACATCAAACTAAGCATGGGAAGTTTAGCAGGGCTGTGCTTCAGTGTCCTCCTCATGCTCACTTTGAAAGTCAGACACTGCCTCTTGGAAATTTCCTGTGTAGCTTTAAAAAAATGCAGGTGGCTGTCGCTGCCCCCAAAGCTGTTTTGCAATGTAAACTGGAAGCAGCTGCTTTGTTCCTCCTGTCCTTTGCTGGTACTCAAGTGACCCTTTGCTGCATACACTTTACGAATGTCTTCAGAAGCAAAAGATGAGTTTTATCTCTGCATGTGTATGGCAAAGGGCAGATCCTCACCCTCCTTCAAACTCTGCTGGTGATTTGGGAGGAAAACTTAGGAAAACCACAAATCTCCAACCGCTGGCTGGGCCTAAGGATTCTATTGTGGTTGGAAACATTTTGCCTTTGTTCATACAATTAGAGAATCAAAGAATGTGAGAATCAAAAAAAAGAAATAGAATCAGAGAATCAGAGAATCAATTAATCAAAGAATCATAGAATCAAATAGTCAGAGAATCAAAGAATAAGAGAATCATAGATTCATAGAGTTATGGAATGGTAGGGGTTGGAAGGGAGCTTTGGAGACCATCTATTCCAGCCTCCCTGCTAACACAGGTAAAAACCTACTGGCAATATAAATGTCATATATTCAACCCAACCTGAGCTATTACTTCAAACTAAAGTAGTCCAAGCTCTTGCTCTGTACAAATATTTTGTCATTGCATGAACATCTCAGAGGATGCACAAAATGCCAGAGATAACTCAAATGAACCTCACTGCTCTCGTTTGGGTTGCCACCTATAAGCAGACCAAGGGGGAAATGCAGAGAGATAAATATTACTCAGAGTACTCTAAGTTCTTACACCAGCAACCTTCAACAGCCAGCCTGGCTTGTATTCTTTTGGTTACAATGCTGGTTTTTAAGAGTTCAGTGAGTATTCAGAAATACTTGGCATTTTTTTTCCTTGCCTTAAATGGATGAATTAGTGTAAAGAGATTTCCAGTTGGTTTCGAATGTGGCAGCTTCAGGCAGCAGGCTCATATATCACAATCTTTAAAAAACCCTTCTCTGCTTTTTATAACATTTTCCCACAGTAAAGCAAATGTTTAGGAAGAACACCAATTAAGAGACACATTTTTGGTTTGCTAGAACTGATCCACAGCCCGTCTTGTCAGCTACCCAGGCCCCAACTTTCCAGCACTGACTGCCTCAGGGAAAGTTAAAACCATACCCTGAATGCTTAGAACTTTGCAGGAGTGTGTAACTTTGTTCAGGTTTGGGCCACTCACTCCAAGAAGGACCTTAAGGAGCTAGAGCAGGTCCAGAGAAGGACAGCAAAGGTGGTGAAGAGCAGCTGAGGGAACTGGAGTTGTTCAGGCTCAAGAAAAGGAGGCTTCCGGCTCTCTATAGCTCCCTGACAGGAGGTTGGAGCCAACTAGGGGTCAGTCTCTTCTCCCATGCATGCAACAGGACAAAAAGAAACAGCCTCAAGTTGCCCCAGGGGAGGTTTAGGTTGGACGTGAGGAACAATTTCTTTCCCAAAAGGATTGTCAAGGCCTGGCCCAGGCTGCCCAGTGCAGTGGTGGAGTTCCCATCCCTGGAAAGCTTTCAAAGCTGTGGAGATGTAATGCTGAGGGACATGGTTTAGTGGTGATCTGGCAGTGCTGGCTTAATGGTTAGACATGGCGATCTTAGAGATCTCTTCTAACCAAAACAATTCCATGGTTCCATGGCTGAGCCTGCAGCCTTCCTAGCTACAAGCAGTGAGCTTCCAGCTCAGCGAATCAGGAGGAGTTTGAGCTCGTGAAGCCTTGGACTCATCTATTACTACTTGGTGTAATTGAAATTAATGGTAGAAGCTAAAGTGCCCATCCTCGTGTATTTTAATGGTAAGAAGCTAAAGTGCCCATCCTAGTGTATTCTATTTGTAGGTTGCAAAATGAAGCAAAAAAAAAAAAATTCTCTTTCAAAGCTGATTTAATTTCAAAGGGATGAGCCAGGACCTGATTTTTATTCTTGAATCCTGTTAGTTTTCCAGTGAAATTGTTGAGTTCATTCCAATGCCTGCAAAGTTGTTTGCATCACTCCTATCTTAAAACCTTTTTGATGATAATGTCAGGGGGAGAAAAGACACTAAATTTTTTATGGGCAATGTTGAGAGTGTAAAAAGCTCTTTACAGATTGTTTTTTAAAAGGCTGTTTTTAACCAACTCACTCTGTACCTAAAACATGTGCCAGCTGTTGGCATCCACACAATAATTGCTACATCAGAAGGTCTGAGCAGACAGGCTCTGAGGAGTACTCTGAGGAACTGGACATAAGCTGTGTCATAAGCAAACAGAAAGTGGAAGTTTAATGATACTCATAGAACTGTCTTAGAAAATTTAGAGGCACATAAAATATAGAATCATAGAATTGTTTGAGTTGGAAAAGACCCCTAAGATCATCAGGTCCAACTGTCAACTCAACACCACCGTGGCCCTTACACCATGTCCCAAAGCGCCAGGTCCACATATTTCTTGAACACCTCCTGGGACAATGTCTGACTAAAATATGTTCAAGCTGAGGTTTATAATAAGGCAGGAAATTATTAGGATGATGTTTGCCTGGTCTCTGCACCCTGCTAAACACCCCTAAGATCTGAAAGAACTACATAAATGAGGAGTTCTCTAAAGGAGACCGCTGTTTGGTCTGGATTGACTACTACATGATTATAGTTAACTTACTTTCTCTGGCATCCACACACATATAGGCAGCCTTGGCCAGCATGCAGAAGGTAAGGACACAGATCCCAGGTACTAGCGGAGAAGGAAAGGACACTCAGATTCTTTCGCTAGGCTTAGGTATGAGCTGAGGGACCTTACTTTCACTTGGGCACCTGAGAAGTCCTAACCAGAAAGATGTCCCTCAGCTGCACTGCCCTCACTCAGTACCTCTGGTACCAGATGTCTTTCATAGTTGTGAGATCTGTCTGCACTGAAGATAGAATTATTTGGGTTTGAATCAGTCAGCCTCCAGCACAACTCTACCTGATGATGATCACAAAGATCCCTGAGAAGGTTTAATTGGGAGGTCAATCAAAGAGTCATTGAATTCTTTGCTGGAGATGATCTTTGAGGGGAAGGTGGCTGAGGAGTTAATACCTCAATAGCATCAGCACTATCCAGAATGCTCTGGCTTCCTGGCCCTGTTTCAGTTTGGCTTCCAGCCTAATTAGGGCACACAGAGACTGTGTGAACATATTATCTTTTCTTAATGATGGACAAAGGTCTGACATCCATAATGCTGCTTCCAAATCCATCATCAGCCTTTGCCTACAGGGACAGTTTGAGATGTGCCTGCCTTCCTTTCTTTGTCGCAGGATGGAGACACTGCCTTCTCTGTGCCTGCACTGATGGGAAAGTGAATCTGGACCACATTCCAAAGTTATTAGGACCCAAGTTGTTAGGAGAATGACCTGGTAAGTGAGGATCCAAGTCAGTGCATAAATGCAGGTAGCATGTCTAGCCAAAATTTTCACCCATCTCCTCAGTAACACTGCTCTTGAATTGCACAATATGCTCCACTCCAGCCTGGATGAAGTTCATCCTGGATGAAGTGAATTCACTTTCTCCCTTCTGCCAAATACTTGTTATGTCCCTCTGATCCATGGATGTCTGGGGTGATTTATGCCTTTGCGAAATTCCCGTTGGATTTCTGATAAACATGCCTTCTACAGGCAACTTTTCCAGCCTACTCAGACATTGAAGCTCCTGCAGCAGGCAGCTGGCTGCTCATGCACGTGTCAGCCAGATGGAACACATTATGGGAACACTCTCAGGGCTGCTGAGCTTCTGATGCTCCACCAGGTACAGCTCAAGGTGTGGGTCCTGGTGTTCAGTGTGGGGTAGGTATTGGTGTTCAGTGTGGTGCCTTCCCTAGGGTGCCTTCCCTAGACACTCCTGAGGGTCCCAAGGGCTTCTGTGGTGGTGGGAGAGTTCCATTCTACCTGCAGGGTTTGCTGCTTCAGTGTTTTTGGGAACAGCTGGAAAAGCCTTTTGGAGCATGCTTTCAGGCCGAGATGTTTATTCTGTAGGTACCTGTGGGGAAGGTGCTGGAGGGGGTATGTGGAATTCAGTGGGGCTAGTGATTGTCAATCAATTCCTCCCTGCAGAAGGATTGTCACTGGTGGGACACCACCTGCAGTTCTGGGGCCAGCTCTGGAGTCCTCCACACAGCAGAGAGAGGGACCTGTTGGAATGAGGCCAGTGGAGGCCACAGCAATGATGGGAGGGCTGGAAAGCCCTCTGCTGTGAGGCCAGGCTGAGAGAATTGGGGTTGTTCAGCCCAGAGAATAGAAGGCTCTGGGGAGACCTTCTGGTGGCCTTTCAGGACTTCAAGAAACCCAACAGAAAGCTGGGGACAGACTTGAGTGTGGCCTGTTGTGACAGGACAAGAGGTGATGGTTTGAACTAAAAAAGATTCAGGCTGGAAAGAAGGGAGAAATGTTTGACCCTAAGGGTGCTGAGACCCTGTCCCAGGTTGCTCAAAGAGGTGAGAGATGCACCATCCCTGGAACCATTGCAGATGAGGTTGTTTGTGGCTCTGATCAATCTGCCTTAGTTGCAGATGTCCCTGCTGACTGCAGAGGTTTTAGACTAGGAAAGTCTTTAATGTCCCCTCCCACTCAAACCAGTCTATGAATACATTAAACCTCTGACTGAATAATAATTAAAAAAAAAAAANNNNGAAAAAAAAAAAAAAAAAAAAAAAAAAAAAGACAGGGATGCTTCATAGAGTTGCTAAAAGTTTTTATATCAAACTAGGAAAAGATTATCGTAAAATCAGAATCATCCAGGTTGGAAAATACCTCTAAGATCATCCAGACACTAAAGTTTGAGCTGCAAAATGCATTCAGTATTAAAAGAAATAATGAAATAAAATCCCCAGGACTGCTGTCACAAGGAATTCCTGAGTTAGTAGCAGCCTGTGTCCCCTATGCAATCCACAGTGACATGAATGGACAGCATGAAAAAAAACCAAAACCAAACAACTCTTCTAAATGCCATTAATCGACGAAGATTGGGATTTGCACCTCGTGGAGCATCTTGAGTTGGAGGAGGTGAGTGGGATACGGAAAGCTGCAGGAGCTCCATGGGAGCCTCGGCGGCTCTCCGTGTCCCACCCCCGCTCCTTGAGCAGCCCCATTCCGTAGGGAGCACCGAAGGATCGGATCTTACCGTGCATCTGGAGCAGCCCCTGAAGGACATAGGCAGCTAGGATCGTGCTGAGCTTGGGGAGCATCTCCAATGCCTCCTAAAAAAATCCCTTATGAAACGCAGCAGAAGTCCAAAGGAAAAAGCAGGAATAAAGTTTTCCTTTTTCCAGCAACAAGTTTCTGAAAGGCTTACAGGGCTGGGAAGAGAAGTGCAGAATTCCCACTTGTTGATCCCAGTTAAATTGTTCTTTCCACTCACTGCTTCATCCTTGGGCTGCAGATTTAGTTTTTCTTCTTTTCTTCCTTCATAAGTATTTCCCCCCCCTTTCTTTCTTCCTTTTTTAGTATTTCAGCCCCCCCTCCCTCTTTTCTTCCTTCTTAAACTCTCCCACCCTTCTCTTTCCACGATTATTCCTCTGTTCCCCCTCCCTGCTTTTCTAATTCCGGTGGGAATTCGATGTTACTCTGCCTGAGAAAAGGTTTCCCAGCCCGTCTGGGTGCTGCAAAGTAACTCAAAAAAGGGTTAAAAAACGGAGCAAAAGACCCGAAAAGTTTGACCAAAAGAGTTTCCTGCACTCCAGCGGGTCGCTGCAGTTCTTTGCCGGGAGCTTAGGATGAGGTGGCTGGAATGAAAAAGCCTCCTCTTAGATATATTTATCCAGGGAGCTGCAGGTGCTGCAGAGATCGAGGAAGAAGAACAAATCTCTCCAACTTCAGCGAGTTTTCCAAGGCAGGACGAGAGGGAGCTCCCAGTTCTCCCAGTTTGGCTACCTGCCTGGCTTTACCCCACGGTACCCAGGGCAGGCAGCCGGCTTGGGCATGGCCAGAGCCTGCTGTAGGTGTGTTTTGAACCTCTCCCTTTCCTCCCACCCCTCTGGGTTTGGTTTGCTTTCGCTGGGAAGTTTGATGCGAGCCTGAGATTCTTTATAGGGACAGGGAAAAAAAAAAAAAAAAAGAAAAAGCGGAGGAAGGAGACGTCACCAGGCGAGGCAAAGGGACCTCAGCGCTCGCTCTCCCTCCCTGTCACTGCTCACAGCTCCTGGATTTCCTGCTGCCGCTGCCGGAGATGGGGCAAAGGAAGGCTCCCAGTTGTCCCCCGCTGCTTCCCAGCAAATCCAGAACTCGGGGAGCATCAGGTGGCAACATCTTCCCCCAGTCCTGTCCCAGCTTCCCCCAAAGGCAGCAGGGTGGTGAGGGTGTTGGAATCTCCTTCCAGCCAGGGGATTCTGAGTGCTCCGGGGAAGGGGGACAAGCCCTGAGAAGCAAGTTCTCTTTCGGGAGAAAATGTCTTCCCCGCCTCCCACTTCCCCGTTATGGGGCAGTCTGGGGTTTTCCCAGTGCCACTCAAGGTATCCCACTGGAATGTTACCCCTGCCACACTGCCTCCCTTCTTGCAGCAGCCACCTCTGAGCATCCCTGACTCTTAGGAGACAGAAAAAGTGGCTTTTGCGGGGAAGAGGCCATTTCAGGCAGCTCTCCTGGTGTCATTATTCACACAGCACTGCTGCCTGCCCCATCTCTCCTGGACTTCTCATTGCAGCTGCTCCTGTGCCACCCAAGCAGCATCTCCATGCATTGGGGTGGTGACTGATCCACCCACGCATTGAGCCTTCCTCCTGTCCCGTGTCTTTGCTTTCACAATACCAGGAAGGATTTCAGCCAGGGGGAGCATTCCTGCCATGGTGGGGAACAAGCTGGTTTGGCCACGGGAGTTGCAGATGCTTCACCGTACTCCTTCACATCATCTTCCCAGAGTTCTTCAGCCACAGGGGTAGCATAGCCTGGGTCAGAAACTGTGCTTAGCCAGTGCCAGGGGTCCTGGGAGATGCCCCAGTGCATTTTGGAAATTGAGCTTATGGGGAGGGAGTTGTTCTGTGCTTTGCAATGCACATCTGAGCTCTGTGGCTTTCAGAGGAACGGAGATTCAGAGAATTGTTTCAGTCAGAAAAAAACTCTTTGAGATCATCAAGTCCAACCATTGACCTAACCACAGCCATCAAAACATGTCCCAGAGTGCCATGTCTACATGTCTTTTGAACACCTCCAGAGATGGGGACTCCACCACCTCCCTGGGCAGCCAGTTCCAATGCCTGACCACCCTTGCAGTAAGGAAATTGTGCCTAATATCCAACCTAAACAACATGCAGAAATGACTACTAGTAAGGAGGGCGTAGGGAAAGCTCATCAAAGGTCATCTAGCCCAACTGCCCTGCAGCCAGCAGTGATATCTCCAACTACATCAAGTTGCTCAGGGCCCCATTGAGTCTGACCTTGAATTTCTCCAGGGATGGAACCTGAACCACATCTCTGGAAACCTGTTCCACTATTTCACCACTCATGCCTGTTTTTACTATCCTTCTAAAATCCTAATGCGTGTAGCAGGTCTGTATGTACATTAAAATGCACTAGAGCATATAGATATGGTTCTGTTAGCTCTAAAATCCATATTCAAAGCCAAGGTGCATGGCACCTTCAGCAACCTGGTCTTATAGGAAGTATCCCTGCCCATGGCAAAGGATTGGAACCAGATGATCTTTAGGATCCCTTCCAAAACAAACCATTGTATGGTTCTATGATTCAATGATTCTGTGATTCCGTGATTCTATGACTCTGTGTGTTATCCTGCAAGGAAAATGGGTCCTTGAGAAGATTAGAATTGATACCTGGTGTAGAAATGTCCCAAACTGCACCAATACATTGAACATAGCATACCCTCAGATATTTCCAATTTAACGAACAAGAAGTATCTCTTCTCACAAGCAACATTAAGCCAGGAACATCATGTGATGTCACCAGGTAATGCTAATTTTCATCTCAATACCTAGATCATTCTTTGCTTGACAAATCCGTTTTCTATGCCTAAAGTTAATTTTTAGAACATACAGCTACCCTAGATCAGTGGTAATGGACTTCTGGATAGTTATGGATGATAGTAAAGACCAATCTTATAGAGGGCTTAACCGAAGAGTGAAAAATGTAACTTCAGTATAAAATGGTTGGACTTGATGATCTTAAAGCTCTCTCCCAACCAAATCCATTCTATGATTCCATGAGCTGTGGTTTAGGTTTGATTTCCAGGGAGGTGTGTAAGAATCTGTTGGAGGTTACTGACCAGCTGCTAACCAATCTTGTGTGACACCACAGATAATCTTTATCTTTTGATGAACTTAATTGATCTTTAACTGAGATTAAATGCCTAGGGTGTGTGGTTTCACAAGGAGCAGGAGCTCCTTAGACTAGTGCAGACTAGATTTAGATTGGACTTGTGGAGGAATGTGGCTGTGAGGGTGGTGAACACTGGAACAGGTTGCCCAGAGAATTTGTGGATGTTTTCATCCCTGAAAGTGTTTAAGACTAGGCTGGATGAGGCTTTGAGCAATCTGGTCTATTGGGAGGTGTCCCTGCCCATGGCAGAAGGATTTGAGCTGGGTCATCTTTACAGTCCCTTCCAATTCAAGCCATTCTATGATACCGTGAATTGAGTGTGAGAACCTGGCCTAAAGGTCCTAGGAGCTATTTAAAAAACTTTATTTCTTCCCTTAAAATAAGAAGACTCAAAACTACAGTTGTAAATATGGCATGTTTTGTTCCTGAGCAGCTCCTCAGGCCTGTAGCAAACTCCTTCAGTGTTTCTAAAGCATGGCAGACCACTCTAGCTGAAAAGCATGTTCCATTGCTGCAGATGGGAAAAGCAATTTGCTAACTGGACTAGAACCTCTTCTTAGCAGTACAACTTGTTTCCTGGGACAGGTATTCCATCTGAGGAACTCAAAGCCCCTTGTGAACTTTAACCAATATCTTAGACTCACAATACTAATGGGAATTGAAGTAAGGCTAGAAAAGGTACTTCGTACTGAGATGCTTTTAGCTTTGCAGAGGTACCTGGCAGTTGCATCAGCACAGAATCATAGAACTGTTTTAGTTGGAAAAGACCTCTAAGATCATTGAGTCCAACCACCAACATCACATGACTGTGGCTATGAAACCATATCCTGAAGTGCCATGTCCGTATGTTTTTGAGCACCCCCAGGGATGGTGACTCCACCACTTCCCTGGGCAGCCTGCTCCAATGCCTGACTATTCTTTCAGTCCAGATTTTTTTCCTAATAACTAGATAAAACAATATCAACAAGGAAGTGAGGATGGCTGTTTCTGGTGGAAATACAAGAGCACTGGGATGGAAAGCAGTAACTGGTGAGGATCTGGCCAGAGTATCAGGGCTGTGGCCTAGTGTATCATGAGCACTACATGTCCTGTAGGGCCAAGGCAACATAGCCTGTGAGATCTGCACTAACTAGAGACAGACTGCACAACTTGCCTGGTCATCCTTTGGATATCTTTCATCCTTTATGGAATTGGCCTAGCAGAGAGGATTAGAGAAATTCTTCCCTTTTATCGACTTGGTAGAGGATAACATCAGAGCTGAGATAATCACAGAAGCACAGAATCATAGCATGGTCGGGGTGGAAAGGGACCTCTGCAGATCATCCAGTCCAATCCTTCTGCTAAAGCAGAGTCACCTTCAGTAGTGGGGGTTTGGAATCTGAGATTTCAGCTGAAACTTCCTGTGTTCCAGTTTGTGCCCATTGCCTCTTGTCCTGTCACTGGCAACCACTGAGAAGAGTCTGGTCCCATCCTCTTGCCTCCCACCCTTTAGCTCTTGCTAAGTATTGAGAAGATCTCCTCTCAAGCTGCTCTTCTCCACGCTCAACAGACCCAGGTCTCTCAACCTTTCCTTCTCACAGACATTCTTCAGGTCCCTCAGCACCTTTGTGACCTCCACTGGACTCTCTCCAGTGTTTCTCTGCCTCTCCTAAATTGGGCAGCCCAGAACTGGACACAGATCACCACACCATTACCAACAGTAGCTTCCTTAATGCTGAGAGGAGCTGCAAAGCTGTGGCTGGGTGTGTCCTTCTCCACACTTTGGCCACCATCTCGATGCACACATGTCCTCTAGTCTCCTGGGAATCAAAAGACAAGTGAACTTTGGTATCTGAGATCAAACAGAGTGAGAAAAATTTTGACTGGAAAATAGCTTGTTATCAAACCAGAAACCTTTGGGAGGAAGCCTTAGTGGGACTAACTTATGATGAGGAATATCTCAGTTTGGAATTGCATCTGCTAAGGATGCAGTTTCTAAGGAATGAAAGCATCAACACAGTCTTGCTTGCAGCTTGGTGATCTCCTAGGTGTGCAAGGTCTGGTTTCAAGATATTTGCCTGAATAAGGTGAGAAAACTGTGCTCTTGGATGCAGGAGTCTCCTGTTCAAAGGTCCTCTGGCTGTTTCATTCATCTTCTTGCAGACAGGTTTACTTACTGATTCCTTTGTTTGGAAAATGGCAGAAAGAAAAGACCTCAATGGATCCCTGCTTGGCTCAAACACAGAATGGGAACAAAATGCTTCTTTAGCTGGGAAAAACATTTCCTGCAGAGTTTTGTCCCTATAGTAGTACACAGGCCATTGGAAGTCCAATAGTAAGAGATGTGGGGCCAGCAGAGCCATGGACACCTTTCTGATGAGTAGCATCCCTCCTCTGAGGGATGGCACCTTCAGAGGAAGGACAGGAAGCACACATAGTCCTTAACAAGGGTTTGGGGCAACTTTATTTTTTACATAAGAGGACAAAACAAGGCAAAGAATCATCCCAGTCCCAGCTGATCCCAGCACTGGTGCAAAACCTTGAAGGCCTCTCTGAAGAATCTCTTCAACATATGTTTAGACCCCACAGGAAAGCTGAAGGTTTCATCCTTTTGCTGGAAACATGGCAGAATAAAGGCTAAATAAAGACTATTACCTCCCATTAGAGGGCTCTTTGAACTACAGTCTGTTGTTTTAAACTTTAACATGGAGGAAATGTGTTATGTTTCATCTCTTTGTGTTTCCTCTCTGAGGCTGTTTTTGAGCATCTCCTCATAGCTCTTTGACTAGAATCCTTTATAACTGAGGCTGCCTGGGGAGATCCTTACAGCTTATAAATATGATCTCTCAGGAAGAATGAACTAGTTTGGAGCAGTAGACAGATTTCTGAGCCAAGAGTGCAAAACAAGAGAGACGTTAAGGAAAATAAATGGCCATCAACAAAAGGAGACAGGCATGAGGTTCGATCACTGTTTTGTTCTGCTGGAGTCTGTGACAGAGAGACAAAGATATCCACCTCATGAAGGAGTTCATGAGCCAGGTTTCATCCATACACAGCATTTGAGGTAAGAAAAATATTCCATCCCTTTGAGTAACCTTCATCCAGCTCTTCTCCCTGCAGTGACCTTCCTCAGTCAGGGGGCAGATTGCATGTGAAAGGTTTTCCTTTGCCAGGATATGAACTTCAAAGTGTGAGAAAAAATGGGTTTCATCCAATTGCAGGTCTTAGAGTGAGGGACCAAGAATGCTCCTTTTATTTATTTTTCTTTGGATTCTAGTTCCCTCTTTACTCTTTCTCTCTCTTTGGGGATGAAGCAGAATTTTCTTCACACTGGGACTGAGAATGAGTAATATGGTTCACATCCATACTACCCTGCAGACCTTGACCTTCCCTTTATGTTGGAGGTTTCTGCTCATGTCTCCAAGGCATGACCACCAGTTAGAACTGATTGCAACAGCTGGAGCCAAGAGGGAGAAGCCCTTGGAGGACAAAACAAAACAAATAAACAAACAAAACTCAAGCAAACCAAACCAATAACCAAAAACCAGAGACAAACCTTGAGAGCGGTGAGATAGAGAAACATTGGTGACTCCAGAGCACTCACATGAATCAGGACACTAGCCAGATCCATCAGAACAGTGTTAGGGTTAATTCAGCTCACAGCACAAGGCTGGAATCTTCTTCTGTTAGCTTTTTAACATGGTAGTTTATCACTTCTGTCTTGACATGCACCTCTGCCTTGTCCAAAGACTTTTAAAAGCTATGCTGTAAAAGCTAAACCCTGCTCCAGCCTTCTCCTCCTCATGCTGGTTTTGCTGGAGATGTCCCTGCTCTCTGCAGAGTTGTTGGACTGTGTCCTTGGTATGGTGTAAGAGAGTCCCAGGCCAGCCATGGGTTGCAGGTCATCAGCAGCTCTGAGTAATCCAGGACAGCTGAGCTGAGTTGGCTTCAGGTGTGTCTCAGACCATCAGCATCACACTCAGTATAAAGGTGGAAGCTTGCTGAGGGGAGAGGACCTTTTGCTAGAGCTTTCTGGTTGAGTGTCTGCTTTTTCTTCTGCTCTTGAGGACTGCTTTCCTGGTGTGCCTGTTCTACCGTTGCTGGGCTGAGTATAATTTTACCTGCTTTGTATTGACATTTATATTAATTTGAGTATTTCATTAAGTCTGTTTTCATTTCAATCTGTGGATCTTTTCTCTTTCCCCCCAATTTCTTTTTTCTCCTGGGGAGGGATCATGGGGCTGGTAGACCAACTGCTGTAGTTTAGCCCCAGATATGGGCTAAATGTATACTTGATGGCCTTTAAAGATCCCTTCCAAACCAAACCATTTCATGATCCCTCGTGAAAACTGCAGTGAGTTTTACATCAGCCCGTACTGGCCTCTTTTCTCACCCTATTTGCTACTTCTTAGTGATTGCAGTAACCATAGCGCAGCATCTGGAGCAATATAAGATGTTCCCTTCAGCACTGACCTGGAAGACCAGTTTGAAGAAGCCAGGCCAGCCCCAGACATCCCACTTGCCAGGAAGGCTGTCCAGCAAAGCTGGGCGGCCCAGCCGTCAGCTGGAGAGCGCGTGATGGTCTTGCAGAGATGTGCAGGTCATTAATCAGCTTGGTTTTTTTTCCCTTTCCCTTGCACACATGCCACAAACATGCTCAGCACTGTTAGATTTCACAAGTAAATGCTTCTTGTCCCAGTTGAGATTGTCCCTGCTTACACTAGCTCCAAAGTAAACCAGAGCAAGCAGCATGCCTCAGTGCAGCCAAGCCTGGGAGGCAAAAATAGCAGGCTGGTTGCTGAGATGATGGGAGAATCAAAGAGACACTGTCTACCAAAATGAAGATGTCTGCAAATGAGCTTTCAGCCAGCACAGAGCCAAAATAAAGGTTTCTTCCATGGACTTACTCATTTCTGAAAGGACACAGTGGCTGAAGACAAAAGGTCATTGTGCTGAAGGTTTTAGAAATGAGACATGGTGGCACAAAGACACTGATAGTGACACTGCCATCACTGATCTTCATTGTCCAAGCCAGGAGGAACTGAATAAAAGCTTGAGCTAAAGCCAATGGAAGTGAATAGAAATGAAGATGAAGATTCCCACTGCTTTAATGAGTTTTGGCTCTCCAACCTAGATGGAGAAACGTAACCAGCAATGAAATAAACAAGACCCTAAAAATCCTTTCACCTTTAGCAGAAGAGTGGCATTAGTGAAATGACCTGGAGGATCTGTTTACTGTGCAGGCTTTTGTTTGGGGTTGGGTTGGTTTTTTTTTCTCTTCCGGAAGGTGGCTTTGTCCCACATCAAGTAAGAAATCTAAGCTTCACATCTTATTCTTGCCTAGGTCAGCAGCAATAGCCATCAGCCTGGGATCTCAAAGCAGAAACCCCTAAGCTGTCCTGGCTGCTCTAGCAGAAAGCTTCTCTTCCACCAACCAGCGTGGAGCAGCTTTGGTGTCCTCTCACCAAGGCCAGCACTATCTAGAAACGATGTCATGCTGAGGAGGATGGAGAGAACTAGGAACAGTGTAAATATAAATATGCTTCCTAGAGCACAAGTCTTATGTGGAGTAGCTGGGGAATCTGGGGTTGTTCAGCCTGGAGAAAAGGACACTCAGAGGAGACCTTCTGCCTCTCTACGACTCTCTGAAAGCAGTTTGAAACCATGTGGGGAATCAGTCCTGGCTTCCAGGCAAAAAGCGATAGGACAAAAGGAAATGGCCTCAGGTTGCACTGGAGGAGGTTTAGGCTGGACATCAGGAAGTATTTCTTCTCTGAGAGGGTTGTCAAGGCCTGGAACAGGCTGTCCCTAGCAGTGGTCGAGTCCTCATCACTGTGGTGATTTCAAAGCCGTGGAGATGTGGTGCTGAGGGTCATGGTTTAATGGTGACCTGGCAGTGCTGGGTTATGGGTTGGACTTGATCTTAGAAGTTGTCTTAACAAAAATGATTCTCTGATTCTAAAATACATACCTGCCTCAAGGCTGTGAGGTGTCCTTATGGTAGAAGGACTTGGGGCATCCCTGGATTACTGCAAACCCAAGACTTACTGGCACAGTTAACTGTAAAGTCAGGGCAGGAGGTGCAGACAGAGCTCATGGGAGGAAGGCAGGGCAGTTTTATCTGTTTGTCTGGTTCCAACCCCTGGGGTGAGAAGGGTGTTGAAAGAAAGCAGTAGTACTTCGTATTTCTTCATCATGTGTGCTTCAAATAGCATCTACTCTTAGAAGACCATGATGGCTTTTACAGGCAGGCAGACTTGGATCTAAGAGTCTCTCTCAGCAAGGTTATGGAGTGAGTCAGCACAAGGCCAGGAATAGCATTCAAGACCAGCACGTCTGAGTGGCTGTGTGGAGCTGGAGACAACAGGCTTGCCTTTGTCTCCTGAGAGTTACTGCCCTGGCCACGGAGCTCTACTCAGACCCTTGTTCCAGCACACTCCATGCTCTGAATTTCTGAGATAAAGTAGACACTTCTTGGATGTTGTTTGCTCTAAGAAAAAATAAACAAGATCTTATCATTTCAAGTGACAGCATTCCAGTGTTTTACCTCTGTATGCCAGAATCCCAGCATGGATGGGGTGGAAAGGGACCTCTGGAGATCATCCAGTCCAACTCTCCTGCTAAAGCAGTGTCACCCATAGCAGCTTGCCCAGGGTCACAATGTCCAGGTGGGTTTGGAATCTCCCAGAGAAGGAGATTCCACAACCTCTCTGGGCAGCCTGCTGCAGAGCTTCAGCACCCTTACACCAAAGAATTTTCTCCTCCTGTTCAGGTGGAACCTACTGGGTTCCAGTCTGTGCCCATTGCCCCTTGTCCTATCCCTGGGCACCACTGAGAAGAGTCTGGCCCAATACTCCTGTCTCTCACCCTTTAGGTCTTGCTGAGCATTGATCAGATCCCCTCTGAGGCTGCTCTTCTCCAGGCTCAACAGCCCCAGGGCTCCCAGCCTTTGCTCCCCACAGAGATGCTCCAGGCACCTCAGCAACTTCCACTGGACATTCTACAGTAATTTCCTGTCCCTTTTGGAGTGGGGAGCCCAGCACTAAACTCATTACTAAGGCAAATTAAAGGGTAAGTCAGATGATGTCAAATGAACTCAGATATTTCCTTCCAGCCTGGTGCTTTTCCTTTTCCAAGTTTCTCTATTAATGATCTCTTAAACTCAGTGGGATGTCCAACATTAGAATGGAGGAATGATTTAGTTGTCAGGGCATTAACTGCTGGGTCAATAGCATGATTCAGCCTGTTCCTCCACCAAAGCCCACCTGTTTGTTCCTGGAGAAGTCTCTTTGTCTCTCTGTCTTTCTGTTCCTCATCTGGAAAGCTGGATTAAGTACATATCTTGAATACAGAGAGTTCTCATAAGGGTTGTGTTCCAGGCTCTGCAGAAACACCAGCTGTTTGAGCACCCTAGTTCTCCTCAACAAGGAGGTCCTGGCATGATACTAGATTTACTCACAAGGTGAGAATGTACTTCAGGGTTCAGTGGGAGAAATATGTCAGCATAGAATCACAGAATTGTTTTAATTGGAAAAGGTCTTCAAGATCATTGAGTCCAACCATCCTGTAACTCTGCCAAGTCTGGTGCTAAACCATGTGTCTCGGCACCGCATCTTGCCGTCTTTTAAACACCTCCCAGGAAATATTGCCTCCCATGGTAGTGGATGGGACTGCCTGGTCCTGGGAAGCAAGATGGTTGAATGTTGAATTTTATGCTCTTATAAACTGGACTTTATCTTAAAGGTCTTTTTGAATCTTAGTGATTGCAGGATTGAAACTGCAGTATGTCAAAGCTTGTACCCCATGGGAGGCAAGTTCTGCTCATTTCTGTGTAATTAAGCTAGAAAACCCCAAACTTGGTACTTCCTGGAGGCCAGGCACCTGCTATCTCCCAGCAGTTGTTTTTTTGAAAAGCCTGCACATCCCCAGCAATGCCACAAGGCTTTTTTGTACAGAGATTCTTTGTCTTCCAGGCATCAGGAAGGATGATAAATCCCTGCAGGGATTTTGTACTCTAAGTGATAGAAGAGAGAATAGCGAGAACTTTCAGTAGATAAAAAAAGGGTTTAAAAACCCAGCAAGGTGGGCTCTGAAGACTGACTTCTGTGTTTCTTATCTCTGCTTCTCTCTCTTATCATTGCTTGTTATCTCTTATCATCAAGGTACAAGTATTTGTCTTAGTCTCCTGCTGGCACTTGGCAATTAGGATCAAGATCTAATCACATCAACCTTTTCAGTTGGGTAGGAGGTAGGACTTTGTTCAGATGAGGGTTGAACTCACAGTCTGTTTTGAAAAATACAACCAAAACATGAAACTGTTGCTTAATCTTTTTTTCCTCTCAGCACTAAGCTTCTCATGCCAGGCTTGCTCCACTTCTCCACACAGCACAGAGGCCACGCTGGCGGCTGGAGGCACTGATATCTGCAGCTAACAGCACAATTACCTTGAAGCTCCGTGTCTCTTGTTACTCATAGTTTTGTGGCAACAGTTGATAGGGCATAGAAAACTTTTCTTCTACAGAGCCTGGGGACATCCTCAGTTTTGTTGTCCCTTGGCTTAATCCAAGACAGGAACACTTGGTGTGAAGGCAGCAGCGGTGATGCTGTGCAGAGAAGCTCAATTGGGAGGCTTTGACCATTTCACAGGAAATGTCCAAAGGAGATCTTTACTGGGACTCTTTTAGGTTTGCCTCATCCCAGACTCAGATTTCAGGGGGGAAAAGACCAAATCTCTCAAAACCAGTTGGGAAGGAGGGGAGGGGCTGCACTTCTCTCTGCCCACACAGTGTGTCACCCTTACTCCACGCCATCCTGCAGTCGTAGAACATTCCTATGGGACCATAAATGGTTTTTAAAGGAGCAAACTTCACTGACTGACTCGTGGTTCATAAACGGTGGGACAGTGTAAGTGAAAAGATGGGTTTACTGGTAGCATCTTTAGGCTACAGAATGATGAAACTAGCAGCTTTTTCTGAAGGAAAAGGAACTCCTGGGAAATGAGCCATGGAGATGTCCTGCCAGCACCAATGGGATGAGGGGGGTGTTGCAAGGCCAAGAGCTGTCTCTTCCTTCCCAGCATTATCCCAGAGCACTAAGGAAAGCAACTGTCCTTTGAGTCTTTCCTGCAGGATTCATAACCAAGCTTCCTGTTTCCACCTGCTGAATGCAACTTCTTAGAGCTAACAAGCATGAACACCACCACTGACAGCAGAGGCTCTTTACAGAGTGGTAGGGGTTGGAAGGGAGCTCTGGAGATCAGCTGGAAGGATTTGACCTTTGTTTCCATATCAGCCAAAGGCAAAAAGAATTTCTACCTCTCATTTCTTCTTTCCATGGCCTCATCACATGTCTTTAGATCTTCTCCTCAGCTTGCTTGCATCTGCTTCAGTCATACCATTTTGTCTTTCTTCACATCCAGATGAGCTTGAAAGTCTCCAGAGAAGGAGACTCCACAGCCCCTCTGGGGAGCCTGTTCCAGTGTTGTGTGACCCTTACAGTAAAGAAGGTCCCCCTTGTGTTAAGGTGGAACCTCTTGTGCCGCAGTTTACATCTATTGCTCCTTGTCCTATGACAGGGAGCAAGTGAGCAGAGTCTGTCCCACTCCCTCCTGACCTGCAGCCCTCAGAGATTTATAAACATTTATTAAATCCCCTCTTAGTCTTCTCTTCTCCAGACTAAACAGCCCCAGGTCCCTCAGCCTCTCCTCATCAGGCAGTGCTCCAGTCCCCTAATCATTCTTGTAGCCCTCTGCTGGACCCTCTCCAGCAGCTCCCTGTCCCTCTTAAACTGGGGAACCTGAAACTTAATGCAGTATTCAAGATGAGGTCTCACCAGGGCAGAATAGAGGGGGAGGAGAACCTCCCTCAACCTGCTGAACACACTCTTCTTAATACACCCCAGGATCCCATTGGCCTTCTTGGCCACAAGGACAATTGCTGTCCCATGGATAACTTGTTAGCCACCAGCACTCCCAGGTCCCTCTCCACAGGGCTACTCTCCAGCAGATCACCTCCCAGCCTGTACTGGTGCAGTTTATTGTTCCTCCTCAGGTGCAGGACTCTGCACTTGTCCTTGTTGAACCTCATTTGGTTCCTCTGTACCCAGCTCTCCAGTCTGTCCAAGTCTCTCTGGATGGCTGCACAGCCTTCAGCTGTGATACCCCACCAGCCTTTCATGTGGTGTTACCAGTAGTGCTGTGCTTGTCCTCTTTGCTTCTTTTGACAACTATGCCACGTGTCCATGCCTAGCTACCATGCTGTCCCATACCACTATTGCTCCATGCTGCTCCTTGGCTCATGCCAGGCCATTGTGTTATTGTGTCTGATATGCACTGCAACACCCTGCTACAGGGAGCAGCAGGTTTGATTTGGGGCAAACTAGAGGGAACATATATACAATAATATCACTCTCACTGTTCTTGTTGAAGGAGTGATGACAGATGGTGTGGAGGATTTGAAGATTGATGTGTCTCCTTTTCAAAGGTGCATGGAATTATACTGCAGGTGTACCTGGGATAATAGAGTTTAGGACATCTTGCTCTCCTCTGATGCCTTTATTATTCCGGTTCAGTGTCATCTTTTTTCCCAGTGGTCTCAAAAGCCATCATCATTTCAGGAGTAGGGGACTATTCAAAATGCATAAGGGTAGCAGAATGTGGCAGATGGAAATGAATACAGAGATGTAGCAAAGAGCCTTTCAGAAGGTACTTTCTGCCCAAGGTATCAAAATTTTATAGGAGTGAAACCACCAAGGTTCTGTAGAAATCTAACACTGCTTTGGAGAAATTGTTTAAGAATATGTAAGTTCCATTCTCTTAGTGTCTGTTGGCAAAATCAGCAGAGCTCTGCTGCTATTCACTGTCTGTGTGTTATGGAGTCATGGGGTCGTTTTGGTTGGGAGAGACCTTTAAGATCATTGAGTTCAACCATTAACCCAGCACTAGACCAGGTCACTCAGCACCACATCTACAGGGCTTTGAAACCACTCCATGGATGGCAACTCCACTACTGCCCTGGACAGCCTAGGCCAGGCCTTGACAACCATTTTGGGGAAGACATTGTTCTTCATGTCCAACCTAAACCTTCTGTGGTATAACTTAAAGCCATTTCCTCTTGCTTTTATCACTTCTTCCTTGGGAGAGGATGTTGACCCCCACCTAGCTTCAACCTCCACTCAGGCAGTTGTAGAGAGCCAGAAAATCTTCTCCAAGATTCATTTTCTCAAGGCTGAACAACCTCAGCTCCTTCAGCTGCTGCTCACAAACCTGTGGACCCCACAACTGCCTTGGGCAGCCTGTTCCTTCTATCTATTCATCCACCCAGCTAGGGCTACAATATAACAGAGTAACAAATGGCCTGTCTGCTGTAGGTTGTTGAAGTATGGTCACAAGTTAATACTAACACTGGTAGCCTGTGTTCAAGCACATGCCATAATTCTAGAGAAGATTTCCATTCCATCTCGTGAGCATCCAACTAATGCTACAGCTTGGTGGTTGAAAACTATGATCCTTCACATCCATTCTCCTAGTCCTGGAGCTCTGAATTGGTTTGGTTGGAAGAGACTTCTGTTATCAAGTCCAACTGCCAACCCAACACCACACTGGCCATGAAACCATGTCCCAAAGTGCCATGTCTACACAGTTTTTGAGCCCCTCCAGAGATGATGACTCTACCATCTCCCTGGGAAACCTATTTGAATGCCTGGCCACTTTCTTAGGAAAGAAATGTTCCCAAATATCCAAACTAAACTTCCCCTGATGTGACTTGAGGTGATTTGTTCTTGTTCTATCACTTCAGACTAAGGAGAAGGGACCAACACTCACAAATCACAATGGATAGTGCACTCAACGATGTGTTCACTGGGATTTATCCTGGGCACACCACTGCTGCCAAGGGCTCTCTCACCTCTCTCTTGCTTAGCATGATAGTTAAAAGCAGGATTTGATCATTTTTCTGTTCATCTGCCTGTGGTCTATTGCCACGTGTTGTCCTTGATGTGATAGAAGCCCTGAGAGCCATTATACAGGCAACTCCAGGGAAAATGGGAAAGCTGCTTATTTTTCTTGGCATATGACTGGTTGTTCTGGCCAGACTGAGTCCAGCCTTGTGTGTGTTTATGTCACACGTTGTTATTTGCATGGCTGGTCCTGGTCTGGCTTTCAGGGGCTGGTGGTTTTGTAACTTGTACAACCCGTGGTCTGTCTGCCTTTGCTGTCCTCCGCTGGACTTGGGGCAGTTTCCTTTTTTGTGACCACTTCCTCCTGAGGGAGCACTCATTTATGGTCAGAGGTTAACCTCATTTGCTGAAGCATCCAGCTTCTGTGCCAATAGATCTATAAAAATGGAGAATGGGGACCAGGAGATGGGAAATAAATAGAATCACAGACTGGTTTGGGTTGGAAGAGGCTTTTAAATCTCATCTTGTCTAACACCCCTGCAGTGAACAGAAACATCTGCAACTGGAGCAAGTTGCTCAGAGCTCCAGAAACCTGACCTGGAATGGTTCCAGGCATGGGGCTTTTACCATGTCTCTGGGCAACCGAGGCCAGGCTCTCACCAGCCTCGGCATCAAATATTTCTTGCTTCTCTCCATTTTGAATCTCCATCTTTTAGCTTCAACCATCACCCCTTGCCCTGTCACAACAGGCCCTGCTCAAAAGGGAGGGTGGCAGGTGGATGGGGATAGACTCTTTTCAACGGTGCCCAGTGACAGGACAAGGGGCAACAGGCACAAACTGCAACCCAGAAGGTTCCATTTGAAGATAAGGAGAAACTTTGGTGTGAGGGCGCTGGAGTCCTGCAACAGGCTGCCCAGAGAGGTTGTGGAGTCTCCTTTTCTAGTGAGATTCCAAACTCAGCTGGACATTGATCCTGGGCAAGCTGCTGTGGGTGACACTGCTTTAGCCAGCGGGGTTGGACTGAATGAACTCCAGAGGTCCCTTCCAACTCCTACCATTCTGGGATTGAGATCACCATCCCCAGCGTTGGCTTGTTGATGAGTGGATCAGTTCCTGGAATTACCAATGGCTCAGAGGCACTGAACTATGAAAAGGCTTCTAGGGCAGTATTAGCAGAGCTGTAACAACTCAGCTCCTTTGCAGAAGTTATATTTCTCCGTGAACCTCCTTCTGTTTTCCCATGAGGGTAGAGATTAATAGGAGAAGCTCTCCAGTTCACAGCCGTGGGTGGGCGTCTTGTGTCTCAGCCTCAGGCTTCAGCTCCCCTGGGCATCATGAATCTACTTCTGTTTTCTTGCTAGAGCTCTGTCCTAATTTTGGCTCCAGCATTGTGTTAGTGCTTGGATGGAGCAGCTTATCAACCTTGGCTGGTGGCTGGCTAGCTCTGCCATCTATGAATCAGTTGATATGTTCCCAATTTGGTTCCCCCTAGAAATGTGCTGAATGTCGACGAGGCAATAATTATAGATTGCCAGGAGTCATGTTTGGCTAAGAGGAGTTGGCAGCTTCCTTGAGACTGAAAGAAAATCTTCTAAATACAATAAAAAACACTATAAAGCCCAGCTTTAAATAAATATTAGGCTTTGACGCTAACTGGGAGAAGCCAGACTTCCAGCTGCTGATAGGATATCCAGCTCCAGGAATGTAATCTGAGTTGCTTGGGTCGCTTTGTCTCAACAATTTATTAATCATTTAGACTGAAAAAACCCCAAAGTGTTGTCCATCAAAGTGATCTTGACCATAAGTTGAAATTTTCCAGGGAACTCCTCTCATTACCTATTACTTTTTGCAGGGTCTGCAAATACCCTCATCCAAACATCTCACCTATTGTTCATCCTGCTCCAGACACAGAATCATAGAAGTGGTTTAGATGGAAAAGACCTCTAAGATCATCCAAGTCTAACCTTCAACCCAACACCACCATGGCTATTAATCCATGTCCCAAAGTGCCATGTCCACACATTTCTTGAACACCTTCAGGAATGGTGGCTCCACCACCTCCCTGGGCAGCCTGTTCCAGTGCCTGACTACTCTTGCAGGGAAGATTTTCTTTCTTAATCTTCAACCTAAACCTCCTCTGGCACAATTTCAGTCTGTTTTCTCTTGTTCAGTCACCTGATACCAGGAAGAAGAGACTGACCCTCACCTCCATCCAACCTCCTTCCAGGGACTTATAGAGGGCATTGAGGTCTCCCCTCAGTCTCCTCTTCTCCAGAGTAAAGCTGCCTGGTTCCCTCATCTGCTCCTCATGAGCAGCTCTCCAGACCTTTCACCAGCCCTGTCTCAGGTATGCTGACCAGAACTTGGACTGGAGAGGTAGCACCAAACTATGACTCCACTCTTGTGCAAAATTCCCATGAAAAATGTATTTTTGAGGTCAGTGATCCCAGTGTTTATTTCCTGGCAGGTCCTGTTTGGTGAACTTGCCCTGTGTTCTGTGTTTACTGAATGGGAACAGGGTGGGGATGGTTGCTGTGCCGAGCGACTATAAATATCTGCTGCATCCTTTCAGCAAGGGATAAAACAACTCCCTTAGTTTGAACCCAGTGGCTCCAGCTCGACTTTCAGAGCACCCAAACTGCAAGATCCACAGTGAGATTCCCTGGTGCCAGACAGAACATCCTGGAAAAACCCACCAAAGCCTAAACAAAACAACCTCCTGTGAGCTAAATACAGGGATACACAGGAAAAGCTTTTCATCTTGGAGAGGCAGGCGGAATTGCCATGTCTTGCTTTCTGCCTAAAGAAGAGGAGAATCCTATAAAACATGTTTTATTACCCATTGTCTGATCAATGAGAGTGGGAGAGAAGGGAGCAGCTTGTGAGAGAATGAAAACTTAGGCTGGCATCTAGGATGTTTGTACAAAAGGAGAGAACGATGCTGAAGGTGTTCAGGAGTTCTGGGTCCCTCAGTGTGGAATTACAGAATCATTTTGATTAGAAAGACTTTTAAGATCATCAAGCCCAACCCTCAACCCACCACCAAACCATGTCCCTCAGCACCACATCTGTGTGCCTGTGAAACCCCTCCATGGATAGGGACTCCATCACTGCCCTGGGCAGCATGTGACAACCCTTTTGGGGAAGAAATTGTTCCTGATGTCCAGCCTAAACCTCCTCCAGTGTAACTTGAGGCTGTTTCTTCCTGTCTGTCACTTATCTGGGAGAAGAGACTGAACCCTAGTTGGCTTCAACCTCCTTTCAGGGAGTTGGAGAGAGCCAGAAGGTCTTCCTCAGCCTCCTTTTCTCCAGGCTGAACAACCACAGTTCCCTCAGCTGCTCCTCATAAGATCTGTTCTCTAAACCATTCACCCCCTTCACTGTCCTTCTCTGAACCCACTCCAACCCTTCAATGTCCTTCTTGAAGTAAGGGGCTCAAAACTGAACCCAGTATTTGTGATGTGACCTCACCAGTGCTGAGTATAGGGCAAGCCATCCCTTCCCCAGTCCGGCTCTCCACACTATTTCTGATACACACCACCATATACAAGGACACATCTTCAACCTGCTTCCTTGGGTAAGGGAGCCTTCTGGGTTGAGCCAACCCACTGCGTTGTCTCTGGAGAACTGGGACAGCAGGTCAGTGCTAGAGTTTACCAAGCAAGTAAACACCAGATGCAAGGTGTGGTAGCAGGGTAGCCAGGGCTGGATATTAGCTGTGTTTGAAGAGTCAATAAAAGAAGTCCTGTCAACTTGCCTCTGACTGGCTGTCCTCTGCATGCTGATGGCATGTGTTGGACTGCGAGCAACAAGTCTGACCCATGCCCCAGATCTGTAGCTCCTGTGTGCAAGAACAGCAAAATTCCCACTGATGTCTGGAAGAACAAACCCTCTGTCTTCAGGCTGGCATTTTTTCCCCTGTGACATGCTCCTAAAGCAGCTTCACAAAGTCTTTGCACATTACATCTCTCTTCAGGGCTTCCAGTAAATACCTGTGTGGCCTCTTGTCTGGAATTTCAGGATCTTTGTTTGAACACAGAAGATTTTATTTCATTTTTAGGTTAAAATTTGGCCCTTGGGCTTGCTGCTTTTTGGTTCCTCCAGTTACAAAGTCCTACCAGCTCTACTAAGGGTCTTTCACGTACAAAGGGTCTGGCATCACACCCAGACCCTGATCTCACTCACATGTCCCTAAACTAATTTCTAGAAGCAACAGTAATGGCTCATTCTGAGATAAATGGAGGCAGATGTGGCTGAACCTGAAGGAGATCATCAGGTGTCCCTCTTCTCATCCACCTTACAAAGGAAATTCACATGAACTCTGCTCTGCTGTCCAAAAGCTGAATTACATCCTCTGTGCCTCAAAATATTTTTTTCATCACCACCCTTCTCTCTTGAAGCCTTAATAGCTTTACAGTGAAATAGTTTCAGAAGGAAAAAGGGGAACAAGGACTTGAGCCAGGCCCTCACAAAAGCACCCAGGGTGTATGCTGGGGTGTGCACGTCTGTTTATCACCGAGGCAAAGCTGTTATCTTGGTGTTAAAGCACCTACAAGCAATAACAGAGGCAACTGCTTTTTTGTCAGCTCAACTGCTTCAGGAGAACAGGTGTTGTGAGGAGTGGCTAAGGGAGCTGGAGGTGTTCAGCGTGGAGAAAGCAGGCTCAGGGGAGACGTTCTGGCTCTCTACAACTCCCTGAAATGTGGTTGAAGCCAGGTGGGGGCTGGTCTCTTCTCCCTAGTAACAAGTGGACAAGAGGAAATTAACTCAAGTTGCACCAGGGGAGATCTGAGTTGGGTAGTAGAAGAAAATTCTTCACTGAAAGGTTCTGATATGCTGGAAAGTCTCCCTAGGGAGGTGGTTGAATCCCTTATCCCTAGAGGCATTTAAAAGCCACAGAGATGTGGTGCTGAAGGACATGGGATAGTGTTGGAGAATGGTTGGGCTTACAGGTCTTCTCCAGCCAAAACAATTCTACAATTCTCTGATTCTTCATCCTATGTGTACCATGGTCATGAGAGTTCTCACACCTGAATCTGAAGGCAGAGTGTTAACTTTTAGAAGCTTTTGGAGAGATTTCAGCTTTCCCTTGATTTCCTATTTTACCTCTTGTTATGTGTTCCATAGAGTGTGGCAGGACCACCACATTGTCCCTTTGTAATGCCTTTTATTTAATGATTTCAAAGGGCTTTGAGACTATTCAACGTTTGGAATAAGAACTGGGTCAGTTCTGCCTTCCTCATTTTAGAGATGAAGACAAACAGGTGGAGGGATTAAATGGTTTGCCCTGCAAAAAGGAACTGTATGTGTAGAGCAATTCAGAGGAGTACCTAAAACTTTTGACTGTGTACTTCCCACAGGAATGGATTTCCTCCTCCTGTGAAAATTGCTCCATCTGTTATCCTGGACAGTAAGCCTGCCAGCCAGGAATTAGGAATAAAGAGTCTGGGTCTGTTTAGCTCAGAGAAGAGGAGGCAGAGTGGGGGTCTTAACAATGCTTACAAATATCTAAGAGGTGGGTGTCAGGAAGATGGGGCTGGACTCTTCTCAGTGGTCCCTAGTGACAGGACAAGAAGTAAGGGGCATAAACCTGAACATAGGAAGTTCCATCTAAACCCAAGGAGGAAATTATTTACATTGAGGTTGGCAGAGACCAGAACAGGCTGCCCTGGTTTTCAGGATATTTCATCACCTGGGAGAGGAATTGCAGGCTTAGAAAGCAGAAGTTGTTCCAAAGTGTTTTAGGAACATTAGATTTGTTCTAAAGAGTCACAGAATCTTTTTGGTTGAAAGAAACCTTTAAGATAGTCAAGTCCAACCATGAAACCAGCACTGCCAGGTTACTACTAAACCATTCCACTCAGCACCACATCTACAAAGCTTATAAATCCCTCCAGGAATGAGAACTCCACCACTGCACTGGGCAACCTGGCCTTGGCAACCCTCAAGGGGAAGAAATTGTTCTTCATGTCTAAACCTCCCCTGGGGCAAGACTT
>VWZE01025956.1:284370-365225 GCA_013396675.1 Eubucco bourcierii | reverse complement strand
CTCTCCAGCCTGTCCAGGTCCCTCTGGATGGCATCCCTGCCCTCTAGCAAGTCGACTTGTGCCATATTGGTGCAACACAACTGGGTTGTGTGTACCTGGTGCTCCTCAAAGTGTTACCACTAATCATTTTGGTAGGAAACATCCATGTCATCATCTTTCTTCTGTGGCATAGCACAAAAACCTCAACAGGTCTGGCTCAAAGCTGTCATCTGATTTTTTGAAGTGTAGCTCTCACATGAACGAAAACCTGATTTCATTAACCTAAAAACTTTTCCTTCCTTCTTGGTGGATCCTTAGAGAGGAAGGGAGAAGACAAAGTCTCCACAGACACAACAGGATTTCCAGCAGGAAGGGCAGCATGTTCTTATCTAAGGCACTTACTGGAAGGGGAAGGATGGGGAATGTTGATTCATCAGTAAGTGCTGTGGAACAAGTGTTTTTTTAAATGGTCACATTTTGGTGTTGTTTATAAATAATTGTATTTTAAATGCCATCGCAAGAGCAGGATTTTGCTGGGAATTGCTGATGTGATCCTGGACAACCTGGAAACTTTGTGTGAAAAGCAGCACTTTTTTTTTTTAGTGATCTACAGAAATAAAGAGGGTGTGGGAGTCCCTGGGGCCAAATTGATGAAGGACCAAGAAGTTCTTTAGAAAGAGACTGGAATGTTCAGGTTTGAACAGGGACCATGATGTGTACTGGCACTAGAAGAGCCAGCATGACCTTTGGGAAAGCAATGACAGTTGCTTCTCATTCACTTGAAATATGGTAGGAGCTGATAGCAACTGCAGGAATGATCTTTGTAGGCAGAAATTGATTTTCACAAGATTGCCAGTAGAGAAAGAGTGAACTGGCATGAGCACAGCACCTACCAAATCCAGTGTTTGCTTCCACCCCTCCAAATGGACAAAGCATCAAGAATTCTGACAGCAAAGGACCTGACCCTCTGAAAAGTAATTTTCAGTGGATCTGCAGATTTCTTCCTGCAGGCTGAAGGCTGAACAGGAGTATTCTACCCCTCAGGATGGTTCACTGCAGTGCACCTGCTGGCTTGGCCTGTGGGCAGTGTATCTGAGCTGGCTGGGCTTGGGCCCTGGCTAAGGATGAATGCACTTCTTTCTGTGTGCAGTCTCTAAATGTCCCCCACTCTTCTCTGCAGTTTCATTTTGTGCCAAAAGGAAAAAAATCAACTATTTAATAACAAAAACAGCTTTAAAAAAAAAAAAAGTGTGTATATGTGTATATATATATGTATATACACACTTTTATACTCTAGTATGGACAAGAATATTGCCCTATCCCTGGAACCATTGTGGGTTCGGTTGTCTGGGGCTCTGAGCACCCTGTTCTAATTGCAGCTGTCCCTACTGACAGCAGGGGGGTGGATTAGATTAATTTTAAAGGTCCCTTCCCACCCAAACCATTCCATGGTGCTATGATTGTAGGATTGTTGAGTTGACTTGATAAGACAATCAGCCACAGTGGTGATGGCAGAGGATACTTTGCTCCTTAAGGCAAGTCCTTACACACTGTTGCTTTGAAACTATTGATGATTCTCATATCAAAAGCAAGCAGATTGCAGAAGTATATCAGGGCTTGTCAGATGGTTCAGGATCCTGGGTATTGAGAGACTGGATGCAAAACAGTCATTCGTGTTGGAAACTGGGATTGTTCAGCCTGCAGAAAAGGAGGTTGAGAAAGAGACCTTGTTCTCTTTACAGATCCCTGAAAGGATGTTGCAGTGAGTAAGGGGTTGGTTTCTTCTCCCCAGTATCAGGTGACAGAATGAGAGGAAATGGCCTGAAATTGTGCTAGAGGAGGTTTAGGTTGGAGATTAGGAGCAGTTCATTTCCTACAACAATGGTCAAGCATTGGAACAGGCTGTGCAGGGAGGTGGTGGAATCACCATCTTTGGAGGCATTCAAGAAACGTGTGGACATGGGATCTGAGGAGAGGTTTTAATGGTCATGGTGATGTTCATTTGAGGATTAGACTCAATGATCTTAAAGGTCTTTTCTAACTGAAACAATTCTATGATTCTATGATAGAAGGAAGTGGAGAGCAATGGGGAATAAGACAGTGCCCAAATTCGTGTCTTTCCCTGTTGACTTGAATCCCAGTGATCCTTGAAATATCAAAATCATTAAAAATTGACCCAAAAGCTTTTAAAAGTAAAATAAAGTGATGTGAGCTCTGTCCCAGATGGGTTTGGCGTTGTGTGCTGGGGAATGTAATGATGGCTGAGCTACAGCCAAGAGCTACCAACAAAAATCTTCCCATCCTTTAATGAATGGCCTCTGGGTCTGAATTTAAGTTCTAACTCAACTTTGCTTCGCCAACCAACATTTTCTCTGTTCCTTTGTGGCTAGTGGAAGTATCTAGGCAGGGTTAGTCTTGTGCCTTATGCTTAATTTTGGCAAAGACAATGCTCCTTGGGGTGGCTGACAGACCAAAATTCACCTCTGGCCTGACTTAGAGATGGAGAGTGAGGCAGTGTGGTCCCAAGCAACGTAGTGTGGGAACCCTTTATGAGAAATGTCTGTCTCTGATAATGCTTCATTGAGAAGCTGCCAGGTTCCTTCCAAGAGCTGTGAGGACGGCTCCGTGGCGACTCCGAAGGAAACGAGATCAGGGTGGTGACTCATCCATAAAACCCTCTGTGAAAGCTTTTACAGATGAACTGTGGAGAATCCGGAGGGAAGCAAGGGCTGGGTGGGAAGGGGAGTCTGCTCTATGCTGACAGTGGGCTGGAGGCTTGGCTGATGTGATGGAGTGTTTGGAATTCCTTGGGAAGGGTGAATGCAGAGATAACTGGGTAAGGATGTGGGTCCACTGCACTTAGCTCTGAAAGGTCAAGTTTTCTGTGGTCTTGAACACTCCTGGGGAGACATCTGGCTCTCTACAACTCCCTGAAAGGAAGCTTGAGCCAGGTGGGGGTCAGGGTCTTCTCCCAAGGAACAAGTGATAGAACAAGTAAGAGGTAATGTCCACCAGGTTGGCCATGAGGAACAATTTCTTCCCCTTGAGGACTGTCAAAAGCTGGACCAGGCTGCCCGTGGAAGAGGCAAAGTCCCCATCCCTGGAGGAGTATAAAAGCCTTGTGGTGCTGAGGGTCATGGTTTAGTGGTGGCCTGGAAGTGTTGGGTTAATAGTTGGACTTGATGATCTTTTCCAATCAAAGCAATCCTATGAATGAGGTTCAAATGGCATTCCCACCAATGTCAGGTGGTCAGTTTACAGTGAGTGTTTAAAATGTATTAGGGATTTTCTATCTGTAATTAGATCAGCTAGATCTCCATCTAGATTTACAGCTCAGCCACAGATCCACTACTTCCACCAGTGACACAAGGAGACACTGTGTTTTCCCAGGCCTCATGCAAGCCTGACTTGGAGACTTTGAAGTCAAATGGATTTTAATCAATGTAGGTGCAACATTTTCCTGTCCTTCAATAAAACAGGGTGTTATTTCTAGTGTGGCATCCAGTGTGCTTCTGCTTCGGGAACTGATCCTTTGGTGCACATACCTCAAGGATAAATCCATGCTGGTGGTGGTCACAGACACTGGAAACAAAAGATAAACCACCTTTTGCCTCTGTGCTCCGTGATGGAAACACGTGGGTGTGGCACTCTAGGACATGGTTTGATGCCTGTGGTGGACTGAAGGTTGGAGTCAATGACCTTGGAGATCTTTTCCAACCAAACAATTCTATGATTCTACGATGTTTTTTCAGGGGAGGAGGGTTTTAGGTGCTGCTGCTTGAGTGAAGTAAACCAGAAGCTGAGAAAGTTTGGGTCTCATTTCTGACAACAGCTACAAGAGGCTTAGTGGGATGAACTTTCAGTGTTCCAATATGATAAAGTGGGATAGAAAATTGATGTGATAAAAGAAGAGATTGGTGAAATAGACATTTTTGATGTGCCACCCTGAAATGAAGTGATTCCTTCACTTGAAGGGATAACATTTAAACGCAGTAAGATTAGGAATGAAAAGACTTCAAGAGAGCTTCGTTTCTCAGCGAGAACGTTCAGGGACATTCTGACATCTAATTTTCTGAGTAAAACACAAAGTGAAGCTGGAAAATGGGACACAATTAACATTTACTTAAATCCTGGGTGCAGTTTTGCACCTCTTCAAACAAAGTGCTTGGAGCTGAGCGAATGATTTGAACTCCATTTCTGCTTACAAATGGTTTGGAACCAGCTCTGCAGCTTTCTCCAATGCACCCATTCTTCTCTGGGAGGTTATTCATCAGATAAGTTTTATGAGTAATTCTCAGTCTTTCCTTGCTGGCTTCTATATTTAGATTTTCTGCTGTGGTGGCTAATATTGAGTGGAGGCTTAGGTCACCCATTACTATTTCTATTCTCTGACTGTGCTCTGGGCTCCAGACTCAACTTCAAATGCCCTTTAATTTTGGTTAATTTACTCATCTTCTCCAGCACCGGTCGGGAATTAATTTAAAAGCAAAGTGTCCAAATATTAATTGACCTCAGCACCACTATGTCCTTTCAACCACATCTGCAGTTGTCTACTGGGCAGAAAGACAAGTAAGCAAATTCATAGATTCACAGAATGGTTTGGGTTGGAAGGGACCTTAAAGATCATCTAGTTCCAACCCCCTGCTATGGGCAGGGACACCTTCCACTAGACCAAATTGCAAATTGCTCTATGTCTTATGCAACCTGGCCTTGAACACCTCTAAAGAGGGAGTATCCATGATGACCTGGGCAGCCTGTTCCAGTGTTTCACCACCCTCTCTGTAACAAATTTCTTCATAATCTTTAGTCTAAATCTCCCTTCCTCCAGTTTCAATTCATTCCCTCTCATCCTATCACTACAAGGCCTTGTAAAAAGTCCTCAGCTTTCCTGTAAGCCCCTTGAAGGTACTGGAAGGCTGCTATAAGGTCTCACTTTGTCATGAGTTAACCTTTTGCCTAGTCATATGTATCACTTGGGTTGTCATGGATCCTTAGGAAACAGCACAAATTCCTTACAAAATGTGTTGGTTGCATAGCAGTCTTCTGCTTGTATCATGTTCCACTTTATCCAGTAGCTACATCATCATTTTCTGCTTTTGTCTTTTCTTCAGTACTTAACAGTGGAAAAAAATTGGGAGATTTTCCTTCAGAAGATGTTATGCTAGAAATATTTTTGTGATCCATGTTGTTTGCTGTTTCATGCCTGACATGCACTAGGAGTAATTGAGGAAATTCTTCTGCACCACTGACAGTAACTAGCAGTGTCCATTTCTTCCACAGAAAATTATTTCTGTACTTTTTCCAGGAGCTGAAAATGACTCTTGTTTCTGTGAAGGGAATCATCTTTAATTGTTGATGTATTTCCACCACTGTTGTTGTCAGGATCAGACTCAAGGACAGGGTGTGATTTTTTTTTTTTTAAATTTCTTTTTAAAATCAATTTAAAGATACAGAATTGTTTGGATTCAGCCTGCCATAACAATTGTGTGAACCGTTCTGCAGTGTGCTCGATCGCAGGTGGTTTCATGGCCGTGGTGGTGTCAGGTTAATGGTTGGACTTGATGATCTCAAAGGTCTTCTCCAAGCAAAATGATTCTCTCTATGATTCTATGATGAAGTAAGATGGCTCAGGGAAGCTTCAGCAAATTTGTTTCCTTTGCAGCTGCTCAATCCTTCTCCCAGTCCTTCTCATTTACTTTGACTCACGAGTCCTCTGTGACTTCAGGATGAGAAGGCTCTATCCCAGCTCCCCACAGCTCAGGGAATCCTTTCCTGAAGGCCAGAATCTGATTTTTTTTTTTTTTTTTTTTGCTATCCATAGCTGGGATCTGTCCTCTAGCACATAGGGACACTGCTGGTGTTGTCTGGATGGGGCATTTTCTCCTTTGGGAGCATGGCTATGGAGGTTGCATCCACCATTTTCCACGTGTCTTGGGACACTCTGAAGGACTTTCATTGAACATGCAGCACTTCCATCTCTCTCCAATGGCTGGGACATCTCCTCCCACAAATGGGAGAAACAGCAGATAAACTGCTTGGAAACAACACTCCAGGCTTCTTAGTGTTGTCTTTGGGACAGAGGCAGAAGAAAGAGAAAAATATGAGACAAGCAACACTCTGAAATAGCAAACAACAAAGTTTCTGACAGCCTTCCCAGATAGCTGAATGTTGTCAGTTTGCAAGGGACTTCTGAAGCTTGTTTAATCATAGAATCATAGAATGATAAGGTTGGAAGGGACCTCAAGGATCATCTAGTTCCAACCCCCTGCCATAGGCAGGGACACCTCCCACTAGTACAGCTCACTCAAGGCCTCATCCATCTATCCTTCTTTAGCCACAGAGTGGATTGCTGTGGGACATGAAGCCACTGCATATCTTAGTCTACCACTGCTGACTACAGTTTTGGGTGGAAGCAAATTGGTGGCAAGTTTTGGCTGTAGCTCAGCTCTTGAAGACAGGATTCAATCAAAGACCTGAACATTCCCATTAGAGAAGTCTGCAGTTTGCTGAGGGGTGGGTGTTGGGTAAATGAGGTGATGAACCCTACTGTGGGGAGTGTTGAGTGTCTGTAACTCTTCATCTAGGTGCCTGTCCAGGGTGTAGCCATCACTACCTACCTCTGCTGAGTACAAGGCATGGAAAGAAACACATCTCTTTAGATGTGATGTGAGTTTCAGGAGGATTTCCCAGCTGACTGGTTGGCTTCATCGTGCTACAGCCTGTAGGAACTACTTAGTGATCTACAACAGGGCAGGTCCTGAAGAAAATACCACAAGCTTAAAACCCATCAGTCTAGAGAGCGAGAGCAGCTTCTTGGAGTCAAACGCTGCATCTTCTAAATGTTAAGGGACATGTTGCAGGAGATGCTTAACAGATGCAAAAGGTCAGCACTGCCCAAGCTTTCAGCAAAACAAAGGCCAACTATTTTTAACTTAATTTCAAGTGGAAAGCCTAAAGCCATGAGATGGCCTGATTGCAGCAGGCCTGGACTTGTGTGCTGATCAGAATTGGATGCATGATGTGAGCTGCCTCCAAAACCTGCTCTGACCTCTGCTAATGCTGTGACACCTGCAGTCACAGAAGAGGTTTGACCTTGTGAAGTCCTACTAGCACCACACTGAAAATCTGTTCCTGTCTTGGAGAGTTACTGTAAGAGACAGGGAGTTCAGCAGCCAAAGGTGGGGGTTAGTGGAGAGGGGCATAAATAATTTGCATTGCTTAGTAGTGCCCCATCTCCAGCTGTCCACTACAGAGAAGTGAAAAAGCAGGAGATGGATTGCCTGGTAAATGGGACACACAGCATGAGATCCATAGCAATGGGATCTTGTACTCTCCCTGGAGAATCTAGAGCTGCTTAGATGTGTCCTCTGCAGAGTACAAAGCTTTGACTCCAGTATTATTGTCAGAACTAAGTAAGTGCATTTTTCTTTTTGAGACAGGTCTGCAGAGGTCACAGAATCACAGGATGGTGAGGGTTGGAGAAGACTTCTGGAGATCATCCAGTCCAACCACCCTGCTCAAGCAGGGGCACCCACAGCAACTTGCACAAGATCACAATGTCCAGGTGGGTTTGCAGTCTTTCCAGAGGAGGAGACTCCACAACCTCTATGGGCAGCCTGCTCCAGGACTGCAGCACCCTCACACCAAAGAAATTTCTTCTTCTGTTGAGATGGAACCTCCTGGGTTCTACTCTGTGGCCCTTGTCCTGCCACTGGGTACCACTGACAAGAGTCAGTACCCATCCTCTTGCCCTCCACACCCTTCAGCTATTGATCAGCATCAAGAAGATCCCTTTTCAACCTTCTCCTCTCCAGGCTAAACAGCCCCAGGACTCTCAGCCTCTCAATACAGCCTTGATTTGACATTTTGCAAATGAAGCTGATCTCTGCCATTGGGTTGCTGCCAAGTGCACCATGAGGTCCCTGCCTGCAGCAGTGATGTAGGCAAGACTGGGATAGGTTTGTATCCAAATTACACAGCTCGGGTTTATTCTTGGATGTCTTTCCACCAGCTCTGGTAGGAAGCAGTTATCAGTGTGACGATCCCAGACGCTGCTCACAGAATGCTGCAGCATAAGACTGTCACAGCCAGGGGTGCCACTCACACAAATAGATGTTCCTACACTTACAATCACTCTGTGATTCCTTGGATCCTGCTCTTCAGCCACTGATCATCCCAACATCATCTGTGGAAGGTGATCCTTTAGCTCAGCTGCTAGGTCAAACTTTGTATTTCAGGGGGTAATTCTGGCTTTTTTCCACAAGGAGGCTCTTCCTCCTCTTGGTACAGCCAAGGACCATCCCAGGCTGCTGCTGGTTCTAGATGTTACGATAGAATCACAGAATGAATTGTTTTGGAAGGGCCTTTTAAAGGTCATCTAGGTCTAACCACTGTGCTGTCAGCTGGGACATCTGCAGCTAGATCAGGTTGCTCAGAACCACATTAAGCCTGACCTTGAGTGCTACTGGCAGCCTGTCCTGTTTTTACAAGAAGCACAATGATGTCAAGTTGCAGCTGGGAAGGTTTAGGTTGGACATGAGGAACAATTTCTTCCCCTTGAGGCTTGTTGAAGCCTGGCCCAGGCTGCCCGGGGCAGTGATGGAGTCCCCATCCCTGGAGGGGTTTCAAAGTCATTCTGTATGGTTTGTTAGAAGACATTGTAAAGCTCTCAGCATGGGAAGCTCCTGATCTCACTCCATCAATGAGAGGTTGAGATCTACAGTGAGGGGTTTCTGGCAGGAAAGGAAGGACTTTTTACAAACTACTGAGAAGAAAATCAGTCAATAACCAGGTTTAATAGTTTCTCAAGCTCAATTACTTATTTGTTTTTCCATCACACACTCTGATACATTTGAGGTTGTTACTTGTGGCTGTCTCATAGTGAAGACTCATTTCCCACACTCAACAAAGCTTAAATCCTTTTCTGTTTTTCTTCAAAATGTTGCTGTGAAGGTGAAATGAATATTTCTCACCTCAGCTTCAAAGGAAGCAAACAAACCTCACAAGGTCCATATCCCTAACCACAGCCATGGTAGTGGGCATGCAAGTGTTAGGAGGCCCTTGTCTTTTATTCCAAACCCATAAGAAATGACTGCTCAGATCCATCCTCCTCCAGGGTTGTGTGGACCAAGACCTGTGTATGTCACTACCTGTAGGATCATAAAACCATAGAATTGTTTTACTTGGAACAGACCTCTAAGATCATCAACCTAACACCACCATGGCCCTTAAGCCATGTCCCAGAGTGCCATGTCCACATGTTTCTTGAACACCTCCAGGGATGGTGACTCCACTGCCTCCCAGAACAGCCTTTTCCAGTGCCTTGTGTGGAGCCTTTCCCATAGTTCATCCTGCTCCTCATAAAGCACCACATGAGGTGTTTGTAGCCAGCAGCCTCCTTCTGTTCTTAGGAGAGCAGTCTCACAAACCAACACCAAGCTGCATTTCCATAATGGCCTGCAGTGCACTATCTCAGGACACTTTCCAGGGCTGACCATTATAACTTATAATAATTAAAAGCAGAGTAGAGCAGCAAGGGTAGAAATTCCTGGCTCAGTTAGTTTCAAAGCTGCTGCAGATTGCACGCTCCAAATCACAGAAGGGAGCTGATGCCATGGGTGAGGAGCAATGGTTAAAAAAGCTCTGTCTGCTTCCCAGAGAGCTGAAGTACTAATTAGGGCCATGGACAGTCTGCTAATTCAGACCTTAATGAGCCCTAAGGGACTGAGGGATAACAAAAGCTCCGTTGGATACTCAGCCTTGAGGCTCTGCTGGTTTATTAATAGGAACCTTGACAATGGCTGTAGCATCCTACATGCAACTGGAAATTGTGGAGAAGGAGCCTCTGAAATCTGGATGGTGGAGGCAGGTTCAGTCTTCTGTAGTGGCAGATTTCACCTGTTAAAAAGCCAGAAGGATGCCAGCAAGGTTTGAGGTCTCCACAGGGAAAGGCCAGAGAGCTGCAAAATTGGTTTGTTAGTCCTTGGGTTGCAAATATAAATTAAACCTGTCCAAAGGTCAACAGCCTGAGAACATGGAATCATAGAATGGTTTGGGTTAGAAGGGACATTTGAAGTTCATCCAGTTCAACCCTCCTGCAGCCAACAGGGACATTTGCAACTAGAGCAGGCTGCTCAAAGCCACAAACAACCTGACCTGCAATGGTTTCAGGCATGGGGCCTCTACCTTTTTTTTGGGCAACCTGGGACAGGCTTTCACCACCCACAGTGTCAAACATTCCTTCCTTCTCTCCAGTCTGAATCCCCCTCTTTTAGTTCAAACCATCACCCTTGTACTGTCACAACAGACCCTGCCCAGAAGTCTGTCCCCAGATTTCTTTTGGCTCCTCAAATTCCTGAAAGGCCACCAGAAGGTCTCACTGGAGCCTTCTCTTTTGCAGCCTGAACAACCCCAGCTCTCTCAGCCTGGCCTCACAGCACAGGGCTTCCAACCCTCCCATCATTGCTGTGACCTCCTCTGGCCTTTCTCCAACAGGTCCCTGGCTCTGCTGTGCTGAGGATTCCAGAGCTGGCCCTGGCATTGCAGGTGGATTCTTAGCAGAGTGGAGCAGAGGAGCAGAATCCCATCTCTCCACCTGCTGCCCTTCCATCACTTATCCTCTCAAAGTACTCCATATAATTTCATTTTCCTTTTCTATTGCATGTATCAGGACAGAGCTGTGCTACATCTTTGAATATCAAGCCTCTGCAAGGAGGAGAAAAGTTAGCTGTTAACCCAACTGGAAAGGTCCATCTGGCCAAAGGTAAGCAAGATTAATTTTATTTTCCTGCTAAAATGAAGGAGGGTGCCTTGCTCCTTACCCTTGTTTACACAGCTCAGAGCTACTCCTGGCTTTGTAAGTCAGGGTCACACCCTTCCTCTCACTGCTGACTGCTTCCTGAGAAAGTACAACCTGTCTCCTCCATCCACTGCTGCGATCAAAATAGCCGAGGGGACTGCCTTCCCCTTCCTCATGTGGAAAGTGGTCCTCAAAAAACAAACAAACAGACCTTCAACAAGAAACAAACACCCAGAAGCTGTCCTTGTGCACAGGGCTCAGCACCTCCCAGCATGGGTCAGGCGATGCTGCTGGTGGTGACAATGATCTGCTGTTGGGAAGAGATGGGAGTTGGTGTGCTGCATGTGTTCTCTTAGATGGCTGAATCACTGAAACCTAGCGTGGTGGAGGTTGGAAGGATCTCTGGAGATCATCAGATCCAGCCCCGCCTACTCAAGCAGGGGCACGCACAGCAGCTTGCCCAGGATCACAATGTCCAGCTGGGGTTGGAATCTATCCAGAGAAGGAGACTCCACAACCTCTCAGCAGCCTGCTCCAGGGCTCAGCACCTTCACACCAAATAAGTTTCTCCTTATGTTCAGATGGAACTTCTGGGGTTCTATTCTGTGCCCCTTGTCCTGTCCCTGGGCACCACTAAGAAGAGTCTGGCCCCACCCTCTTGCCCCCCACCCTTTTATTCTTGCTCAGCATCAATCAGATCTCCTCTGGGGCTGCTCTTCTCCAGGCAAAACAGCCCCAAATCTCTCACCCTTTCTTCTTCAGAGATGTGCTTCACCCACACATCTTCCTGTTTTATCTCTTACCTCTCCTACATCAGCTCCTGGCTCCAGCAGAAATGGGGAGCAAAGGCTGATGCCTGGATGGAGAATGGGATTCCTATATCTACTGTACCTACTCTGATCCTTGACTCTGGGATGCACAAAGGTACTCTGTTACTGCTGTAAGTGTTGCATGTTTGTTCTGGAGATGTCTTGACCGTTGACTCTTGGAAGCTTCTTAATGCCATAGAGAGAACGATGCTTCTATTTGCATAACAGATCTGGTGTCTGTTTCCACTGAAATGAAAATAATATTATGTGGTGAAATCCCTTGGGATTTTCTGCATCTTATTTCCAGCTGACATACCACATCTGAGGATGCTCCAGTGGTTGAGCTTGAAATTACAGAATCTTAGAACTGTTCTGGTTGGAGCAGACCTCTAAGATCATAGAGTCCAACCATCAACCCAACACCACCATGGCCATTAAGCTGTTTCCCAAAGTGCCATGCCCACACATTTCTTGAACACCCCCAGGGATGGTGACTCCACCACATCCCTGGGCAGCCTGTTCCAATGCCTGGCCACTCTTGCAGGAAATTGTTCCTAATATCCAACCTAATCCTCCCTTGGCACAGCTTGAGGCCATTTTCTCTCATTCTGTCACCTGATGCTGGAGAAAAGAGACCAACTCCCACCTCACTGCAGCCTCCTTTCAGGAATTTGTAGAGAGCAATGAGATCTCCCCTCAGCCTCCTCTCTGTGAATAAGAGAAGACAGAAATACCACAAACTTCCATGTTTGTAGGAGTCATCAAACAACAACCTTCTGCTCCAGTCTGGTTCTCTAGCATTACTGCTTACCTTCAGCAGGGAAAAGCATGGAGGGAGGCTGAGGAGTCAGATGGAAAGTGAAGGGAAATGTGATTTAGCATTTGCAGCCTCCTCAGTAGAAAACCAAGTAGGTGGAATAGCTGGGTTAGGATTGGGAATTCCCCATCCCACCCTGTGCTTAGCTTCCTTCTCCCTTTTCACTTTGAAATTACTCAATGTAGAATTCATTATGACAATGATCTATTAGGTCAGCACTGGGTGGATGTTTTCCATCCCCTCTTTCCCTCCTACTCCTCCATTCCTTTCTTCAGCAGATTCCCTGTTCCTACATTGTGGTTGATAACAAGGCTGAGAAGGGCTTTGGTGACCATGTTCACCGTAAGCCCTCATGGCTGAGAAAGCCAGTGGTGGCCTGGGGTGCATGAAGCAGAGTGTGACCACCAGGTTGAGAGAGGTACTCTGCCCTAGCAAGAGCATGTCTGGAGTGCTGGGTCCAGTTCTGGGATACACAATTCAGGAGAGACAGGGAACTACTGGAGAGAGTGCAGTAGAATCTATGAAGATGCTGAGGGGCTTGGAGCATCTCTGTGAAGAGCAAAGGCTGAGAGCCCTGGGGCTGTTGAGCCTGGAGAAGAGCAGCCTGAGAGGGGAGCTGAGTGATGCTCAGTAAAAGCTAAAGGGTGGGGGACAAGAGGATGGGGCCAGACTCTTGCCAGTGGTGCCCAGGGACAGGACAAGGGGCAATGGGCACAAACTGGAACCCAGGAGGTTCTACCTGAACAGGAGGAGAAACTTCTTTGGTATGAAGGTGCTGGAGCCCTGGAGCAGGCTGCCCAGAGAGGTTGTGGAGTCTCCTTCTCTGGAGATTCCAAACCCACCTGGACATTGTGATTCTGGACAAGTTGCTGAGGGTGCCCCTGCTGTAGCAGGGGGATTGGAGTGGATGATCTGCAGAGGTCCCTTCCAAAGCCCGTTCATGCTGAGATTCAGTGGTACTTGTTCCCACCCAGAACTCCTTTTCCCTGTCTTTGGTACATGGTGAGTAATCCCTACCTCCTCTCTTTCCACTGTTTGATGACCATTTGCTGGGACAACAATGTGAGGAGAATTAGTAAAACTCACAGCAGTAACAAGCCATGAAAACCTTTGCTCTCCAATTATCAAGGAGAAGAAATGTGACATGATAACACTCTTTAATTCATTAATGTGTTAATTGATTTCACAACATCCCTGCTATTTATGAGCTGCAAGCAGAAAGCTGTTGCTTGCATGAGTAAAAGAAAATACTGATGTAAAGGTGCTTGAAAGCAAAACTGAAATAATTTCTTCTTCTGCTGGATTTGGCATGCATCAAAGCCACAATCCCCCTGCATTTCCAGTACTCTGGGAAGAATTCAAGGGCATTCCCCCCACCCCCTCCATTAATAACAAACACTGACAAGGTGATTGGAACAGACTAATGAGCAGCAAAAGTCCCTGAATTTACTGTTTTGTAAAAAAAACAGCAAAAAAACCTCCATTCCTATCTATGGTCACAGATGAATTCTAGGGAGAGAATTGGGACCTAGAAATGAAGTGGAGTTGTTGTACAAAGTGTGTCTCCTCTCCAAAACACTTCCAGCAGTATTTGGTTTTATGTGTAGATTTCAAGAATCTCTGGCTCCTCTTTTAACATGAATCCTTCTCTCCAGAGCATTTTCCAGGTGTGTGTGGGTTTGGTTTTTTTTTAATAGTTGAGAAATGACCTCAGTAGTGCAGCAGACAAAGGCAATCTTACACAATCTGGAGTCACTGTGCCTGGAGGTGTTCAACAATGTGTGGACATGGCACTTGGGGGCATGGTTTAATGGCCATGGTGGTGGTTGGACCGGATGATCGTGGAGGTCTTTCCCAGACAAAACAATTCTGTGATGTTATGAAAGGCAGTGCCCTTCAAAGGTTAAGCCATTGATTGGCATTATTTGCTCAGCATCTTTGCCTGGACATCTTGAGCCAAAGATGTTACAGAATTGGAGAATCATTAAGGCTGGAAAAGACCTCTAAGATCACCAAATCCAGCTCCCAACCCAAAGCCAGCTTGGCCACTAATCCGTGTCATGATGTACCACATCTACATGGTTTTTGCACACCTCTAGGGATAGCTCTTGGGAGAGAAGAACCCTTCTTCCCCCACTTTCTCTCCAGCTGTCTAACACATGTTCAGAAGACAAGAATGATGCTCCTGAAGAGAGAAGGAAAAAAACAGATTACTCAGTTTGAATGACAACAATTCTTTTTCTCCCACTTTACTTGAAGTGGAGATGGGCTTTAATAACAAAAAGGTGCTAGATGGGAAGGGATGTGTTCCCCCTTACTTCTGATGGAAGCAAGGCTGGATGAGCAGGGACAGCACTGACAGACAATGGGTGCTTCCCTCACTGCAATGAAATCTAAATGAACATTTCCAGCATGTTGTCCCCCTGCTGGGTAGCTTCTGCTGGACAGCTGTCAGCTAGCTGGGCAGTTTGGCCATTTCCATGCCAAGCTTTTGAATTTCACCTGGACTGGCTGGAGAATTGGGATGAGGGTCTGAGGGGAACATCATGAAGTTCAACAAGGGCAAGTGTAGAGTCCTGCACCTGGAAAGAAATGACCTCTTTAACCAGTACAGGTGAGGAGTGACCTGCTGGAAAGCAGCTCTGCAGAGAAGGACCTGGGAGTGCTGGTGGGCAACAAGCTCACCATGAGCTGGAATGTGCCCTCTCAGCCAACAAAGCAAATGATTTGCTGGACTGCATGGAGGAGAGCATGGCCAGCAGATCAAGGGTTCTCCTCCCCCTCTGCTCTTCCATAGTGAGGTCACATCTGGAGCACTGGACCCAGTTCTGAGCTCCTAGTTTAAGAGAGGCAGGCTGAATTAAATGATCCCCAGGGCTTCCCTCCAACCTGTCCCATTCAGTGATCCTCTGAAAAGCAGGTTGAGACTGAAACTGGGCAGCACTTGAGGCATTGAGGTCCTTCTAACTGAGCACAGTGGAAATGGCAACCATGAACTATGGACCAAGGTTGTTTCTTCCTATCATTTTTCAACATCTGTTTCTCCAAGTAGTCTCAGAGCAGAAGTTGCATTGCTGAAGATGGAAGGACAATGAAGTCCTGCCCACTGTGAAGCTCCCAGCTGTTTGGAGTTCCAGAAGAGTTCATGCATCTGAAAATGCATGATCTTAACATTTGGTTAGAGGAAAATACAGAGAAGAGAGCGTTAAAAGTTTGCTTTTCATTAACACAAGCTAATTAAATCATTTAGCAAGTGCTTTCAGTGCTATTCTGAGGTTTCACTTTCTTTTCTGCCAAGTTCCAGTCTCTGGGCCAGCTTCATTTTTGAGTGGGAACTAAGGACTTGTGGACAATGTCAAGCATCATCCACTGGCTCTGTTAATTTGTGGCTTGATTGTGCAATTCTTCCCCAGCCAGTGTGACTAATTTTAGCTGTGCCTTGCAGGGCAAGTGTGGGACAGCTTTGCTTAAGTACAGGCTGGAGGACCAGCCCCAAGCACAAGGATTAATTGCATAAGAATTTAGGACAATCATGAGTAAGGCTCATATGATGGAGCCCTTTTAATTCTGTGTTCATAATGTGAACTTTGCTGTAGTCAAGGGTTTTCTGAGAACATTATCTCTAGTACACTTGCTTCTTAAAAACCTTTTATTTCTCAGTGGCAGGAGCTCAGCCCTTCTGTGGTTTCAGCATCCACCCTGGCAAAAGAGGCTTTCTTTCACTTTGGTGTGGGTTCATCTCTTTGCCATTATCCTTCTCACAGCTTTGTTTTCCTTTAATAAACTTATTTTTAGCTCAATATAGTCCACTTGAGATGTCAGCCTTCCCAGGCAGCCATGCTGCTAAGCAACCATGTTCCTTCTTGCAGCATTTCATGTCAGGTAGGGTTTGCTTTTTTTCCCCCCAAGTAAGTAGTAAAGCCACCCTGAAATAGATATGGTGCTTGAGCTGGAGCTTTATTTCCCCCCAAAAAAGACTGAAATCCTGCAAACCAACATTAACTAACATTGGCTAGACATCTAGTGCTTCAGCTGCACTTCAAATCCTGCAGTCACTTTTGGGCACTCGCTACAGGAAGGACTTTGAGGTGCTGCAGCATGTCCAGAGAAGGGCAATGAAGCTGGTGAAGGTTTTGGAGAAAAGGGATGGTGAGAAGTTGAAGGAACTGGGGGTGTTCAGCCTGCAGAAGAGGAGGCTGAGGGGAGACCTCATTGCTCTCTACAACTGTGTGAGAGGAGATTGGAGCCAGATGGGGGGTTGGTCTCTTCTCCCTAGTATCAGGTGATAGAACAAGAAGAAACAGCCTGAAATTGTGCCAGGGCAGGGTTAGGTTGGAGACTAGGAACAATTTTTTTCCTGCAGGAGTGGTCAGGCACTGAAACAGGGTGCTCAGGGAGGTGGTGGAGTCCCCACCCCTAGAGGTATGCAAGAAACCTGTGGACTTGGCACTTTGGGCCATGGTTTAATGGCCATGGTGGTATTGAATTGATGGTTGGACTCAATAATCTTAGAGATATTTTCCAACTGAAACAATTCTGTGATTCTTAGAGGCTTTTTGATCCTTAATGCTTCTGTGATTCTATGATTCTAAAACCTCTGGTGGAGGAGAATAGCCAATAGATACCCTCAATAAAACTGGGAGTGTGTGGGTACCCTGCATCCAGGAGGAACAAAACCCTGACCCAGCTTCTCTGGAGAAGCCAAATAAAATTGCTCCCTGCTCACCCCCAACTTTTCAACTGTGTGTGAATGTTGGCCTGTCCCAAGGTGAGAGGGAATGCAGATCTTTGTCTATCCAAAGTCTTGTGCCTAGCCAGGATTTGGCTAGCAAGAGACTGAAGAAGGCTTGGCAAAAAGGAAGAGGGAATTCAGCAACAAAATCTGAGAGCAGGCTTAGTACTGAGATCACATTCCCAAAGTGAAGCTTATACAGTGCATCAAAGTGCTAAGTTTAGATCCTATCTGCCTGATTAATACAGAGGAAAATTCCCTGTGGACCTCAATACTCTTTGAGGGAGACTCTTCTGCTGCTGCCAGATTTGGTTCAGGTCATCTTCTGCAGGGCTTTGATTGGTGAGAATAAAGGTCCAGCTGCTTTCCCAAGGGCAGTGTGAGGGCTCCCCCCAGTTATAGGCAGCAAGAGCTCCAGTTCAATACATGGTATTTGTGACCATAGGAAGGGAGGAGTGATGGGCCAGGGCCACAGATCTTCAAGGTCTTTTCCAACCTTAACTATTCCATGGTTAGCATCTGGGTGGTTCTCAGCAGCTCCTAAAAGGAGGTTTTCTCTATCTCACCTCTTTTGTTAAAATCATTATTCTAAGGGATATATCACCTGCTATCTACTTTAAGAGCAATTTTTTTTCCTGTCACATGACCTGGAATGGTTCCAGAGATGGGACATCTCCCACCTCTCAGGTGGAGTCTCACCAATCTCAAGGTAGAAAACAATCTCTCCAGTCTGAATCTCCCTCTTTTAGTTCAAACTATCATGCCCAAAAGTCTGTCCCCAGCTTTCTGATCAGCCCCTTGAAGTCCTAAAAGGCCACCAGGAGTTCTCTCTGGAACCTTCTCTTCTCTAGGCTGAAAAACCCCATCTCTCCTAGCCTGAACTCACAGTGGAGGGTTTCCAGCCCCTCCCATGATTGCTGTGGCCTCCTCTACCTCCACTCCAACATTTCCATGTCTCTGCTGAGTTGAGGATTCCAGAGCTGGCTCCAGCACTGCAGGTGGGGTCTCAGCAGAGCAGAGAGGCAGAATCCCCCTCCCTCCATCTGCTGCCCATGCTGCATTTGATCCCATTGTCTCTGTCGTTGAGAAGGGTACTGAATAGCACTGACCTCAGTATGGACCAATTCTGTTCAAGCAGGTAGAGACATGTTAGTAATAGCCATGTAGAGAATTGAAGACCAAACTCATCCTGCACCCAGCACAAACAAAAACATTTTGTTGTCAGAGACAGGCTGATGTAAAGCTCTGTAGAAATACCATTTTAGGTTCCACACCCTTGGTTATAATTCCTCTGCTCTTCCCGGGCCGGAGGGTGAGGAATTCAGTGAGGGCAGCAGAACAAGGGCCTTGCCTGCAGTGCCAGGCATTGTTTATTCCTACTCCACGCCAGTGTGAGCTGTTGTACCAGCAGGATCTGCTGGTTGGATCTGCTGACACGTACAGCCACTGCCAGGTGCACAAAGGGCTTGAAGACCAACAGAAATATTGTGATGGGCTCTCTCTGTGCCAATGGAAACAGATGGTTTCCATGAAGAGCCACATCTCTGCAGTGTTTCCATCCAGACATTGCAGTGGAGACCTTTCAAGTGAAAATAAGCATGAAAAAAAACTCCTAGCTAAGCTGATCACAGTTGCTGTCCCTGTCCGGTCTAGCAGAGCGCTCTGAGCTAGCAGCAGATTGCAGCTAAGTGGACTGTGAAAAGGCTCAGCACAGGGAGGCAGAGCTAATGACACAGCAGCACTTGTCTAACTCAGACTGATTTTTTGAGGGGTATTTTTGTTTCATTTGTTCCTCTTGACTTATGGCTCATAGCAACTATTCTTGAAGGAATGCCACTAAGAAGAAATAGCCTGAAGTTGCACCAGAGGAGGTTTAGGTTGGACATGAGGAACAATTTCTTCCCCTGAAAGGATTGTCAAGGCTTGGCCCAGTCTGCCCAGGGCAACGGTGGAGTCCCCATCCCTGGAGGGGTTTCAAAGTCCTGTAGATGTGGTGCTGAGTGACATGGTTTAGTGGTGAGCTGGCAGTGATGGGTTACTGGTTGGACTTGGTGATCTCAGAGGTCTCTTCCAACCAAAACAGCTCTGTAATTCTGTGATTATTTGGCTCCTGAGAACTGGGTTCAGAGCTAAAGCCAGTGAATGATTCAACTGCAAGGCTGAGGTGGTGGGAAGAGGGTGGTGTTCTCAGGGCCATCATTTTGAGCACCCAGCCATGCAGAGGGTTGAAGGCCACACTCATCCTGCACTGACCACAAGCAAAAAGCTTTTGCTGGCAGAGACAGACTGACATAAGCAGCTGTGGAAATGCCCCTTTGAATTCCACCCCTCCCCAGTTATAATTCCTCTGCTATTGCCAGGCTGGCAGAGATTTCAGGAGTGTTTGAAAGGAACAGAAAGGTCAGGGCTCACAAAGTGAACAAAGCCAGCGCTGATCAAAGGGAACCCAGGGCAGGGATCACAGTGTCTGCTCTGATCTTTATGCCTCGTTAACCCCTGCCTCTTGCTGCCTGGCTGGATGTTCCTAAAGGCCACCCCAAACTGCTGTGTGGACATTTGCACCACCACCACCTGTCCCTGAAGAGGCAGCAAGTGTTTCCATCCACTCCTGGAGTGAGTGACATAAGCTGGCCCCATAGAGCTGCCCAACAGCATGTCCCCCCAGCCCATGGTGGCCCCATGGCCAGCCCAGCCTGCATCCAGCCAGCACAGTGTCCTGGTCCCACAGCTTGGGGGGGATGCCAGAAGCCCTGTTCTCCACCTGCTTTCCTGGCTTACTTGTTGTGTAGCCCATCCACCTGCTCTTCTCTTGCTGTCCCCCAGGCAGTGTAAAGAGTGCCAGCAGAGCTCTATGCCATATCCCTTTACCCATGGCAGAGAGCAAAGGAGGACTGGACTGGCCAGGGTCCATCCAAAATGAACCGAGCCCTCTGCCAGCAGCAGCACCAGCGTTTCTGCAGGACCTTGGGCCAGGGCTGGCCGGACAGATGCTCAGAGAGCTCTTGCTCCCATCCTTCTGCACAGCTCCAGCCTTACAAATCAATGTATTTCTTCCTGCTTATTTCCTTTCTTCTTCTTCCGTTCTCTTCCTCCCTTTCCCTCACTTCCTTCCTTTCCTATTTGCTTATTTCCTTTCACATTTATTTCATTGCCTGCTCACTTCTTAGATACATCTTTCTAGCACAGCTTGTCCAGAAGCAGACATTTGTCATTACCCTGTTTCCCTGATGTAAATCTTTGCTTGCTGAGGTGGTTCACAACCTCCTCTCCTTCCTACTTGTTGCTGGACATGGACTTCTTGGAGCTGGACTAGAGGAGGCCACAGCAGTGATGGGAGGGGCTAGAAGCCCTCTGCTGTGAGACCAGGCTGAGTGAGTTGTTGATGTTCAGCCAGAAGAGAAGGCTCTAGGGAAACTTTCTGGTCACTTTTCAGGACTTAAAGGTGGCTCATCAGAAATCTGGGTGCAGACTTTTGGGGCAGGGCCTGGTGTGACAGGACAAGGAGTGACTGTCTGAACTAAAAGAAGGAGATTTATACTGGAGAGAAGGAAGAGATGTTTGACACTGAGGGTGGCGAGACCCTGTCTCCGGCTTCCTGAAGCAGCAGTAATTGCCCCATCCCTGGAACCACTGCAGGCCAGGTTGTCTGTAGCTCTGAGCAGCCTGCTCTTGCAGATGTCCCTGCTAGCTTTTAAAGGTCACTTCCCACCCAAATCATTCTGGGATTCTACATCCCCAAGGTGCAAGATGTGGATGGGACAACCCAACCTCCTAGTTCCCTTTGCCCCATTCCAGTAGAAACCCACTAGCTGCTCCCTGTCCAACAATATCCTTACTGGAGCCTTGGGGCAGCACTAGTTCCATGTGAGGCTGAAACCACTCATCTGCAATCAGGCAACAAGCTCAAAGGTGTTTAATGGTACATCCAGACAGTAAGAGTAAGGCCAGTGTGGCTGCACTAGCAACACCAGTGACAACGGTGGTGATACATTCTTGAGTGCTTTGGCTGGGTGCTCTGCTCCCCAGCCCCTCCTCGGCAGCAGACATACACTTCCTGGGTGTCTCCATACGTTTCCTTATGCCCCTGGTGATCCTGGCAAGGATCTGACATGCAGGCTGCAAGTCCCACAGCTGAGGTCCCAGGTGGAGCAGGCAGGATACATACCTGGCATGTCCAAACCTCTTCAGTGTCACCTTTCCCGTCACCAGCAAGCAGCAGATGCCTCCAGGCGTTGATTCAGCAGGACCAAAGGTGGGTGGTGGCTTTGTGTGGTGCCCACACGCTTGCAGTCCTTAGAAACTGGGCACACCACCAGAGACCACGTCCCCCATCTCAGCTCTTACCACAGCTATGGGTATTTATTGTATTTGATCCTGTTCTCTTTTCCTGGTCCAAAGACTCTGGTTTTCCTTTGTATAGCACGAACCCACCGCAGCAGCAGGGCTGGCCAGGGACTCCTCTCTTGCTGCCCTGTATCTGTAGGGGAGTGAAACTTTGAGGAAAGCAGTGCCTTAGTCAAATAGTCCCTCTAAAACCAGCCTATAGGATAAGGGCTCTGTTAAGGCAGGTGGCAACATGGTCACAGCTCTCTTGAGAGGGTTAAAGAATAATTCTCTACATTCATGACTCCCACCTAGTTCTGTGGGTGACAGAGCTCTGGACCAGGCTGCCCAGAGAGATTATGGAGGCTCCTTATCTGGAGATTTCCAAAACCCACTTGGACATATTCTTGTGCAACCTCATCTAGGCAAACCTGCTCTAGCAATGGGGTTGGTCGGATGAACTCCAGAGGTCCCTTTCCACTCTCACCATACTGGGATTCTGTGCTTCTATGTGACGGGCACCAATGAATTTCCTGTTGGAGTAGGGCTCTTGGTGGGTGCTAAAGGCTTCTGTGTCAGTTGGGTGACACCAGGTGCCTGAGGAACCTCCACAGCTGGCTATGGGCACCAACACCACAGACCTTGGCTCCAAACCAAAACATAGATTGGAAATCAATTCCACTTTAAGATGTGCTAACGTACCTTTGATTTAAAAGCCCTGCAACCAGGGCTGTGTAGGAGTGACTGATGATGGCAAAGTGACCAAATGTCCAGGTCAGTTGGCATCAAATTGATATTAAAATGACCTGGGCATTACAGCTCAAGAAACCTCTGCTCAGACCATCCACTGGGCCAGGCCAGGAATGAAAAAGATGACCCGTGACAAAGGAGTGCCTGAGATAATGACATCAGTCACTTCTCCTTCTGTAAATTACTTCTTTGCTTAGATCTGCTGCTCTTCTCACCCTTCTGCAGTGTTCTGAAGGCTATGGGATGTAGATTCCACCGAGCCTGTATAAAGCCTGCCTTTAAAACTAAGAGGAAGAGGTGCCAGTGGCTCAGCTCAGCTATTTCCAAGCATTTCCAGGCTGGATCAGCCCAGTCACTAAACCCTTGGATCAAGACCATAGAATCATGGAATTGCTTTGGTTGGAGAAGACTTCTAAGATCACCAAGTCCAACCACCAACCTAAGACCACCATGGCCATTAAAACCATGTCCTGAAGTGCCATCTTCACGTTTCATAAATACCTCCAGGGCCGATGACTCCACCACCTCCCTGAGACCTGCTTTCAGTTACACCTGCAGAAGCCTGTGGTAGTCATTGCGGTTGTTCCACTTTACACCAGATCAGGAACGGGATTTGTGTTGCTGTTTTAATCCTCAATTACACAGTTCTAGGGAAAGACTCTGACTCTAAGAGGGCTCTGGATGGGTGTTGTAGAAGGTCCTGCTGGCTGGGTATCACCTGGGCATCACCTCCCAGAGGAAACAGTGCTGTGGGCAAAGGCCACCTGGTTCCTGATTTCCTTGGAGCCAGCAGAGGTGTGAATGCACACGTCCACAGCCTCCAGGTGTCTGCTTCAGGAATAAAAGCCTCACATTTATCTAGAAACAGAAGCAAATAACACCACCCACAGAGAGCTAGAAAGAGAAGCAAATAAACCAACACATCCTCTGAGTGCTGCTCCAGGTGCAGAAAAGAGAATAAAACTTCTTTTCTGAAGTTAACTTCCACCAGGACCAGCCAGCAACATACCACTGAGTCTCTTGGAGACAGATTCTCAGAGGCTATGTAAACACTACTTTAATATCAAGGTTTATTCTGGAAGACCCAAAATGTGGTTGTTCCTCTCCTGCTTTGTGATGGGGACAGGCTGCTTCTAGCTGTGACAGGGCAAGAATGAAGCCCTGCATGGTGCAGCACTCATCTCCACTCACAATGACATCACCATCTCTCGTCTCCAGTGGGAACTGCACAGGAGATGAGCCATGCTCCACAAGATGCCCCAGACCATGCTGGGTCAGGCATTGGGACAGGCTGCCCAGGGAGGTGGTGATGTCCACATCCCTGGAGGTGTTCAAGAAATGTGTGGACACCTGGGGACATGGGTTAATGGCCATGGTGTTAGGTCAGCGGTTGGACTCAATCACCTTCCAGGTCTTTTCCAACCAAACCCAAACTATTTTAAGACCAGAGACCTCCCTCAGGCACTGATGTTTCCTTGCAATGGTTAAACTTTTTTTTTTTTTTTTAAATCTGTTCTCCTAATTCATGGAGGTGCTGGGTAGAAGGTTGGATTTGATGATCTTAGAGGTCTTTTCCAACCTTAATGAATCCATTATTCTGTGATTCTATTCCATGATTCCACAGTTCCTGGAATGGAGATATTTGGTTGCTGCTGTAACTGGTAAGGAAAATGCTCGATGTGCCTCAGACAAGGAATGTGCCACCAGACTAGCTGGTGTGTCCACAGAGAGGTGCTAGGAGAGGATTTGGGCCATGGGCACCTGGGGTGGGGAGAAGCACATTGGAAAGGGGAAACATTTTTGGGAATGTTGGTGATGCCTGGCCAGTGGAAAGGGCTGAGCCCAGAGGCCCTGCAAGAGGTAACAGCTGACTGTGGCTCTGGAATGAGAAGGTGCACATCTTCAGCAGGATGTGCTTTGCCTGGAGAGAGCTGGAAAAAAAAAGGATGTGAACATTCAAAGCATTTAAGGAATACCAGATGTTGCTTTTCCCTGGAAAAGGAAAGAGACACAGCCAAACACACAGAGTTTTACCATCTGGCCCTGGAATTGGGGGGAGACCCTGCTTGCAGGAAGCAACCAGTGTCCTTCTCAGAACTGTGAAACCCTCGGTGGACACTGCTCAGGAATGCTCTTGAGAATGCCAGTTGTTCCCACTGCACCGCCCAGGACATGCAGTTCTGGTTTGCTCCTCCTAACCCCACTGCAGATGTGGCCTCCTGTGCTTTGGAGCACGCTGACCTGCACCCGACTTACTGCACAACCCACTGCTGCTGCTTAGCTATACAGCAAGAGGAAAATGTGGTGCTGGGGTCAGTTTGGATCTGTATTCCCAGTGCCATCAGGCAGACTGGAAATCTGAGTCTTTTAAAAAGCAAAATCTGGCCTGTGAGACACACATGGAGCAGCCAGAGATGGCTTTTACCTACAGAGTAATTCACAGGATGTTCCTGTCATGGCACAAACATCTCAGCCTAAAAGCTTTACTCAACCTACTGCAGTTCCCAAGAAGACCTGAGGGCCTGATTTCGCCTGTGGAAGCTGCCAGTTCTACATGGTGATCTGCAGGACAAGGCACTCTGACCACCACAGCCTGGTGACCATGCAGGCAGGTGAAGGAGTCTGACAGACCATCACAGCAGGCAGAACTCATGGAGATGTTCACATCAGCTCCCTACTCATCACCTGAGGACTGAATGCTGAACTTCAAGTGTAAGTAATAAAGAGAGGACTTGGAATGTGTTTCAGGAAAGTTCTGAATCAAGAGTTCATAGATCAGCTGGCCACAACTATGCTGGTGTGCAATTAACTCAGAGAGTTGGTTTGGTCCATTAGCTGGAAACATGTTCTAATGAACTTAGCACCCCAAACAAGAAATAGAATGCTGGAGCCAGTTCTGGAGTCCTCAGCACAGCACAGACAGGGACCTGTTGGAGCAGGGCCAGAGACCAACAGAGCAATGATGGGAGGGCTGGAAGTCCTCTGCTGTGAGGCCAGGCTTGAGAGAGTTGAGGTTGTTCAGCCTGGCGAAAAGAAGGCTCTAAGGGGGCTGATCAGAAAGCCGTGGAGAGACTTTTGAGCAGGGCCTGTTGTGACAGGACAAGGGGTGAGGGTTTGAACTCAGATTCAGATTACATACAAGAATTTTTTCAGGTTGTCCTAGGTTGCCCAGACAAGTGGTAGCTGCCCCATCCCTAGAGCCATTCCAGGTCAGGTTGTCTGTGGCTCTGAGCAGCCTGCACTAGTTGCAGATATCCCTGCTGACTGCAGTGGAGGTGGGCTAGGTGACATTTAAAGAGCCCATCCCAACATTCGATGGTTGTATGAATTTTAATCTGTTTGATTTTTGGTTTATGCAGCCAAAGTTCATAGGCCCTGGCAGAATGCTGGCTAGCTGGAGAAAGCTAAAAATGGAGGAATCTTGTCATTAAGTGCAATACAGAAGCTGACCATTGACTACAGGCTGCAGCAACATGCCCAGTCATGGCCAGTTCTTCTCTGACCAGTGTCAGGAAAGCATGCTGCAGGTCACAGAGGTTGCTCATTGCTTCTGCATAAGCTTCTGCATAAGCATTGGTGGTGCTTTTGCTCTGAGCACTGGATAGGTTGGTTTCTTCCTCATTCCCTTTGTCAGTTTTTTTTTTTTTTTTGGGTACATTTCACATCCTGGGCAATGTTCCCCCTGACCACCATCCTCCTTGGTTGTGCAGAATCCTGGCAAACAACTTCTTTTGGCCTGCAAGAGACAGCGATATGGGTAGGAGAGGTGTCCTTCAAGGGGAGGTTTTGTATGAACCTGGACTTTGGGTCTGCTCTCCCCAGCAGAGTGTGATGGAATGGTGCCCTACTAACCCTGTGTGACTTCAGTTCTGTGCTACAAGAGACTCAGGATCACATGAACCTCGGTGCGGCACCAACATACTCTTCATGGCAAGCAGTAATGCAAGCAAGAGAACCAAGCGTGGCTTGAGGTATTGCTGAAGCAGTAGGCAGATGTGAAGCTGAAATGTTGGAGCCTGCTCCTTACCCTGCTCAAACTCCAGTGCTGCAGGAGCCTTCGTGCCTGCAGTGTTGCCTCGGTCCTGTCTCTTTCTCCTAGAGCAGAGCTGCTTGGGCTTTGTCAGGGTTTAGTTCCTTGTCTGACTGGTTTCCTAAGACATATGGGTTGAAGATGTGGTCAGCAGACAGGCCAGCACTCACCCCAGCAGGCAGGAAAGCACAGCTCTCAGCTGACCTCACTGAAAAAGGAGCTCTTTGGCCACAGTTGTTTCTAGCTGCTTGGTACATGTAGCTCTGTGTATCTCCACATAACACCAGCCATCACCCCAGCTACCACCACCCAGCTCTTGGTGATGTCTTAACCCCAGTTTGGTTATAACTCTATTTCTGGGCTACCTAGAGGACTCCACTCTCTTACCTGTGAAATGCCACTGGGTTTCTGGAGAGGGCAGGTTGTCTTTTGGGGATAAAGTACCCTGATCCTCCTCCCTGTGGGCACCTACTCCCTGCACACCAAGGAAAAACACAGGATAGCTCCTGGGGTGCAGCCCTCTGCAGCAGCACAGGTTGGGACCAGGCTCCCTCCCCTCCAAACCCACCCCCTGCTCTTCTCCCATATGCTCTGAAATGCTTCTTAGGTTGCTCACCATGGGTTTGTGATTAGATGTGGCTGGAGAATTTGGCTGTCTTAATGTTTGGGCAGCAGCTAAGCAGAGGTCAGTGACAGAAAGCATTTTAAAGCCATGTTTCACAGCAGACTCATAAGGTAGCATTTGATCTGCTCAGAAGCAGGAAGGCTCTGCAGAGGGACCTGGCCAGGCTGGGTCAATGAATCGAGGTCAGTTGTATGAGGTTTAACAAGGCCAAGTGCTGGGTCCTGCACTTGGGTCACAGAAACCAAATGAACCCTCTGGGCTTGGGGCAGAGTGGCTGGAAACTGTCCAGAGGAAAAGGAGGTAGGGGTGTTGGTCAACAGCAGCTGACCAGCCAGTAGTGTGCTCAGGTGGCCAAGAAGGCCACCAGCATCCTGGCCTGGATCAGCAACAGTGTGGCCAAAGTGGAAAGTGATTGTCCCCCTGTACTGGGCAGCGGGGGCATACCTCAAATCCTGGATTCACTTTCAGGCCCCTTACTCCAAGGAGGACATTGAGGGGCTGCAGTGTCCAGAGAAGGGCAATGAAGCTGGCAAAGGGTCTGGAGAACAGGTCTGGTGAGGAGCAGCTGAGGGAACTGGAGGTGTTCAGCCTTAAGAAAAGGAGGCTGAGGGGAGACCTTCTGGCTCTCTACAACCCCCTAAAAGGAGGTTAGAGCCATATGGGGGTTGGTGTCTTCTCTCAAGGAACAAGTGATAGAATGAAAGGGCCTCCAGTTGCACCCAGGGGAGGTTTAGGCTGAATATCATGAACAATTTCTTTCCTGCGAGAGTGGTCAGGCATTGGAACAGGGAGGTGGAGGAGTCACCCTCCCTGGAGGTGTTCTAGAAATGTCTGGACATGGCACTTTGGGACATGGTGGTACTGGGTAGAAGGTTGGACTCGATGATCTTAGAGGACTCTTCTAACCAAAGCGATTCTGTGACTCTGACTGTGTCAGCGTCAAACCTCCAGAAACTCATTAAATCATTTCACTCAGTTCAGAGGGAGGACACCGAGTCAGGCATGGCAAGAGGGGGACAGTTCCAGGCCAGAGCCACTGCTTCAGTTGCCCACGAATGCCTTGGTGTGGATGGCAGCCATGCATGCTCAGCCTTTGGGAAAAGAGCGATGGGAGAAAATGATTTAAAATGCCTTTGGATGCCTTTTCACTTCTTTTTATTTAATTCCATAAATATTTTCATAAGGCTTAGTGTCTTTTACAACACTTTTTTTTTTTTTTTAAAACACTTTTTTTTTTTTCTCTTTGTTTGTTGTTGTTTTGTTTTTATACACATGACTTTGACACTTGTTTGACAGGGTCAAACAGTCCAATATAAACAAAATAATAAAACTGGCAAGTGCGGATCAGAGCTGGGTTACCAAAATCTTTTTTTTTTTTTTTTTTTTTTTTTTTTTTGTCATTTTTTTTCCTCTTACTGTTAAAACCCCCAAAGCACTAAAATATCAGTATTTGGCTTCAAACTAGAATTTTAAAAATCTTTTTTTTTTCTTTCATTTTTTTTCTTTTTTCTTTTTTTTTCTTTTAAATTTTTTTCTTCCTTTTTTTTCCTCTTCTCTTTTTTTTTTGTTTTCGTTAAATTCTTTCTGCTACAAGTCCCTGTCATCATAGTGCCTTGAAAAAAACCCAAAACTTCCTACAGACGACTTCTTCTTCTTCTTCTTTTTTTTTTTTTGTTTTGTTTTGTTTTGTTTGGTTTTTGTTTTCTTCTTAAGGAAAAAAATAAGCTTGGTGATGCCATGCAGAACTTACAATATAGCTACTAAATATACATGTTCCCTGAAATGTAGCTGCAATGAAAAGATGACAGAGCATAAAGAGAACAAAACCAGAAACCCAAAGCACCACAGTGTACTAGCAAGAACATTGCAGTGGACAGCCTGAGGACTGCCCAGAAACTGAAACAGATTTCAAATATATTTCTCTATGTAGTTTTCTTTTTTTTTCTTTTTTTTTTCTTTTTCTTTTTTTTTTTTCTATTTACAACTGGTAAAGATGCACCTAGGTTGGTTCTTGTTTGAGCTTTTTTGTTTGTTTTGGAGAAGGTGGGGAGGCGAAAAGTCTTGAATTTAGATCCTCTGTTCTAGTGTCTAGGTCAAAGGAAGGGGGGGATGCATGTCATTTACCTAGGGAGGAGGGTCTTTCTGCTTGTTAAATGGAGATAGGGAGATTCAGCCAGAGAAATGCCGTAAACGTGTCAAGTTTGTGACAGCTCTCCTGTTTCTGCACATGGAATGGTCAGAGGGTTCCTCCTGGCTGGCATTGAAATCAAAGTCTGTATCAGATGCTCGGTCAAGAACCCACCCCAAGGTCTGAACTGCGTCCGCGCTGCTCCCAGCGCTTCCAGACGCGAGAGGCGAGCAGCCCAGCCCTGCTCCCCACTGGGAAAGCCACAGCAGGTAGGAAAAGTGGGACCCAGTGTTGGTTCTTCGTGACAAATGCTCCATCTCTTGCAGCACCTCGGCAATTTAGGGAAGGGGAAGAGCTTTCTTGAAGGCCACTGCCCGAGAGCCAAGCCCCTCTTCCCTCCGGATCAAACGCCTGCATCTGCTTTGCCTGCCGCCCGGCCCCGGCGAGCGCGAGCAATGCTAGTTTGGTTTTTGGCTTTCCTTTTTTTAAGAAAGAAGCTGCGAGTCCAACAAGAGGCCTTGTCAGATCAAGCCAAGTCTTGATTTATGATGCAAATAATGGTGTGGCGGTGGTGTTGCTTTTTTTCCTAGTGCTGTATATTTAGGAAGCATCTTCTCATAAAAATTATGGATGTCTCAGGCTCACTCTCTGAGGCACAAAACAGTAAATGAACAGGCTTAACTAACGTGCTTGTTACTTTCATTTTTCTTTTTTTTTTTTTTCCCTAAGCAATTAAAAAGGCAAAGGAATAAGTGAAATTTTCATCATGTTGACAAACAGTTTGTAATCTCTCTCTCTTTCTCTCTCCCCCTCTCTGCATCTCTCCAGCCATTCAGAGACAGGAAAAACATTTCTGTTCATTTCCAAGACCCCACCTCGCTCCCTTCTCTAAACACTCCTTCTGCTCCAGAAACAAAATCCTGTTCCCTGCATATTCCACATTAAAATCTGACCAGGAAAACACAAAGATACAGAAAGGTCACAAAAATCATCTCTACTAGAAATCTGCTCCCTATCTGGGATCTGTGGCATCTCGGCTACTACCTCTCACAGAGGGGATCTCTCTTCCTCTCCAAACCCCTGAGCTGGCTTTGCAGCTCAGTCAGACTTTCTAGATGACTATTAGGAAAAAAGAAAAAAAAAAAAATCACTGAGGGGAATTTTGTACTGTACTTAAAAAAAAAAATAAATATACAGCCACTGCCTTGTGATATGTCCTGAAATGAAACAGGCTCCATGGAAATACTGAAATCACACTCTTTGCTCTTCCCATTGGATTGCTAAGGGGAGAAATAAAACCCCCATGGATCTCCATGCTACCAGATTCAGAAGAAGATGATAAATACACTCATCAATCACTTCATGAGATGTTGTCAAAGGAGCCTGTAGAACAGCTCTGTGATTTTTAAAGTTCATCTTCTAAACCTGGTTAAACTGTCTCATTTGCCCTAGGAAATAAAAAATAACAAATGACATCCTAGAGCACAATAATTCGTTTTATGAGCTTAAGCAGAAGCTTTTCAGCTTGCAAAACAAAGGTTAAATTGTAGGAAGTGGCTTTGAAAATAGAGCTGTGAATCTCCGGAGGGAGAAAAAGAGAGAGAAAGAGACTTGGAGCCTTGGGCTGATGGCTCCAGAGCCCCCTGACACCAATACACCTCTGCAGGTGCTGCTGAAATTAAACTGATCCCTGACTCAGATCAGGTCACCTAACCCTGGTCAGGCAGCTCAACATCTCAGGTCACATCCATATCTCTACTTGAATGGCACTTCTCAACTCCTCTGCAGCTCAAGTGCATTAAACATCAGGAAATCATTCCAATTAATCAGACAATGACCCTTCTGCTACCAAGTCACTGCCAGCAGCTCCTGTTCTGCTCAGCAGGTCACTGTCCAGGTCAGGCCAGAGACTTTCTATGCAACAGAGTAGAGCAGGCAGGGAGAGCTGCCATGGTCCTCCCTATTGAGATGATGATGTCTGTAAATGGCAATTAGTAGTTCATTAACACAGAACTGTGCAGGTGGGAGTGTGGCCAAGAGGATGGGACCTTAGTTCCTGAAGGAAGAAAACTGGCCATTTGCAGGAGCCTCATAGCCAATTTTCCTGGAGCTGGAATGAAGCTGGAAGGCGCAGAGCCATTGGTTTGGAAGCTTTTATCTTTGCGTGGAGAACAAAGATAGGGGTGGGCTTCTCAGTGTCTCAGCTTCCAACGAAAAGAACTCAAAGGTACACCCACCCCACCCCAAAAAACAAAACTAAAAGCAAAAGAAGTCAAAGCCCCTGCTGGTCTTTTCTCAGTCTTGCTCTGAGTGTGAAGAGATCACACTGAATTGAGAAAAAGAGAGCTTAAAAAACAAGCGAAAAAGGCAAAGAATATACTGAGGAAACCCCATCCCTAACTTCCTAGGTAGCTGAAACCCCTTTTCTGCTTGGTTTCACCTCAACAAAACAGTTAAAGCCAGAGAAATACTGCGCAGCAGAGCATGGGCACGAGGGAGCACATCCAGACAGGCACAAGTCAGACCAGAGAATGCAGGACGGGGCAGAAGATGCTCTTCATTGAAATGGTGACTCTGGGGACAACCAAGGAAGGGACGGAGAGGGAGGCAGAGGGAGCAGAGAGCTCCTGGCACTCCAAATACAAACAACGCTCCCCCAAACACCCCTCCCCCCATAAATAAAATCAAATAAAATATACACCAACGTAGTCCATGAGGAACTTGGATGATGAATTCACACAAGCCAGGAAAGCATTTGGGGATGCCAGTGACGAGTTGGGATGGCAATGAAGACAACAAGAAAGGAAAAGAAAAAACCAAACCAAAACCCAACAAAAAAACCCCAAACCAAACCAAAACCAAAAACAAACCAAACAAAAAAACCCACAATGTCCAATCAATGGAAGAAAAGAAACCAGGTCACATGGTTAGAAGTCATTGGTGCTTCCTAGTAGCTAGTAGCAGATTGCTTCCCAAAAACAACAAAAAAAGTTTTTGGTCCTTCTATATATATACATATATGTATATACATTATTATTTTTAACCTGTGTGTATATATATATGTATATATATTTAGTTGCAACAGTGCTTCTCCGAAAAAAGGTCCATCTATAAATATAATTTTATTTCTTTTTATTTTTTTTTCTTTTTAATTTTAGTTCTTTTAAGTTAAAATTCTCCATCTCTCTAGGTATTATTTTTTGAATGGTGTTAACCTGCTGAAGTTTTGCCAGAATGGTGCCTGGCTGCGTCTGGGTTCGGTGAACTCGAAGACCTGGGACTGGGATATGCCATCTGTCACCATGTATTGTCCCTGATTTAATGGATCCTGGGGTGGTGGGTAGGCTGGAGGAACCGACTTGGAGTAGCTCACACCTGCATCGATGATTGGGGGGAAAAAGAAACAGATCAGTCAGAGTGCAATTGGGTCAATAGTCTCCGTCATGCTATCGTCATGCTGCCCCCTCCCTGGAGGTGTTCAAGGCCAGGTTGGACGAGGCCTTGAGCAACCAAGTCTAGTTGAGAGGCGTCCCTGCCTATGGCAGGGAGGTTGGAGTAGATGATCTCTAAGGTCCCTTCCAACCTAAACCTGTCTATGATTCTGTGACTCTTCATCGCTTCACAACCAGGGTCCCCAACAACAAGGAGATGTGTTAGAGATGGCGACTCTGCAGAGGAAAGCGCCCGCTGCCTCAGCTCTCAGTTCACAGCTACCTACACTCGACCTCCAGGTGAAGATTTGGAGAAGATCCATTACTTTTGCATTGGCAGAGTTTTGCCTGCCCTCATGGAAAAGTCCTGTGGGACCTAAAGAGGCACAAACGTGGCCAGGCCACATGCAGCACGAATCTGCTGAGATGAAGGCATCTGAACTGTTCGACCCACTCCCAAATTTATCACTTCCTGCATCCAAGCTCCTTCTCGCCCGCCCTCCCAGCTAGCCTTTGGCCCAACACGCCCCAGTGACCAGTTTGAAGGACCACTCAGCTTTGGTTCTTGCACCAGAATGGAGCAGAGCTGCTTTGGAGGACGGGCTACGCTGCAGGGACCTGTTCTACCTACATGAAGGACAACTCGTGATTTTCTTTGAAGGACTTTTCCATAGGGTTTGTCTTGAATTTACCAGTCTGGTTTCAGCCAAAAAAGGCAAAAAAGGTTGATTCTGCACAATCCAAACTGGCAGCAATGGATGGACTGGCAAGATTGCACTTGGAGGTTCTAGATGTTGAATTCCCACACAGGTGAGGCACAGCTCTCGTGCAGGAATGAGGTGAGGGGATGCTGCCCTTACAGCCTTCCCATGGAAAAGGAGGTCTTCAACAAGCTGGGACCTATGAAATCTGTCGTAGAGGATGGTGGAGGAAAGGTGGCTCTGGATGGATGGAAGTGTCACCACCAAAGTGTACACTACAGCAATAGATCTACTTCTGTATGTCCTTCCCCGCAACAGCACTGCTGAGGGGTAACCCCTCCTTCAGCCTCAGGGCAGCATGATCAGCTGGAAACCACCACTCCAGAGAAGGGCAGGAAGGAGAGAGGAGCAGGGCTTTGGAGCAGGTTGCTGTAAGCTCTGGCCATCTCTGGATCCCCTCTGCTGCAGGTAGAACTGCTCTTCCTTCTGCGGGGAGGGCAGCCCCGGCTGCGTGATGGGTGGTAGGCTTCGCAAGGGCCATCTCAAGGCCATCGCCTCCCCAAGTAGACTCTACCCAAGCAGATCAGTGTCCTCATCTGGAAAGCGGGATGGCATCACCCACCTACCTCACAGGAGGGTTGTGAAGCTAAATTAATTAATGTTTGTAAAACACTTTGAGATCCTCGGCTGGGAAGGTGCTAGAGAAGGCAAAATACGGTGATTAGCACCCAGGTACCACAGCAACGTCTGCACAAGAAATGTGACTCTTTGCATTCAGTTAGAGGTTCCTACCCACACACAAACACATGCTTGGTGGGACCAGCACGGGCCAGCCTGGGCACAGGAAGGCTGCAGACACTTGGGTACTTACAGACAAAGGGGAGAAGCCTCACAAGTGCACAGAGCTCATCAGACAAGTCTGGGATGTTGCCACATTGTAATTCAGGACCTCTTTTAGGTACAAAGCTAAGGCATTAGGAAGGAGAATTGATTCGCTTCCCCTTGTTACGGATAATACCAGGTGAAAGCCCTCAAAAGGTTGGGACCAAATGAAGAGATCATCTGGACTATATCTAACTGCTTTCTCCTTCTTCACAACCAACAGCATTGAGTCATGCAGCTCTCTGTCCACTGTAGGGAGTAATCAAGACCTTTAGAGTGGACAAAACCTGCTCCATGATTCATACTGATTAACCTTTAACAAAGTCATCACAGTTAATAGCTGAAACTTATTTGAGAGGAACAACCTGGAGATGGTCTCTATTTGTCTCTGCTTGCTGGACTGAGTTACTCATCCACAGTTTTTTTATTCTGTCCTTCCCAAGCTCTTTTCTCCCATGGTAAGTCTGCAGAGCAGAGTATGGCCCCAGAGCCCTCACTGTTCTGGGGTCAAACCTGGATAGAGCCAATTCACTAAGGAATTACTTGAGACAACTTCTGTACCACCTTTGTTGGCAAGCCCCAACTCTCAATTTGAATTTACTACGCTACATGGCTTAAGCCCATGACATCCTATAAAGGTAAAGCATGGGTTTGAGCTCTTCTTTCTCTTGCATCTTCCATCCCTTCTTCTACCACTGTCCTACCTTGTTGGAAGGCAGGGCAGCATGTGGGCAGTGGAACACTCAGCAGAGTCTGCTGTGGAGGGCACAGTCTAGCCCTGAACTAGCCTCCAGCCCCCAGTGCCTTGGCTACTTTTCCCAGCAGAGACTGGTGAGGAATTTTAGGATCTGTGGGAAGGTTAGGGACATTGTACAGGTCCCTTACACGGCTTGAGCTAGGAAGTTTATCTTCTTCTGTCTGGTAGGTGGTTTGGATCTTCTGGTGACCCAAAGGACCAGGAATTATTTCAAAGGCAAATAGACCTTGTGCTACCAAGATCACGAACTACTGTTCTACGGCATGAAAGAGCTGAGAATCTAAAGGGACAAACAAGGACTGTGCCTAGCTTTGGAAGGCATTCAAACCACGTTGCTTTAATGACATGGACAATGCCTTCTGCATCCTGTGGCTGCAGAGCAGCACTCAGCCTTGTGTCTGCTGAGCTCTTTATTGTCTCTAAATCCATGCAGAGCGAACTGATGTATTTTAATTGTGATACAGAAATGCTAAAGAGATCTCCTGGATCAGCAAAATGTTATGCACTTGGAAGGCTGAAGAAATAGAAAAAGGGCAGTCTGGCTTATGTCCATTGACACTGATGGAGTTCCACTGCAAATAATGTGATCCATAGACTGTCTTCTCCAAAAGAGAAAAAGGCAGACTCCCCTGGCCAGATCACTAGCAAACCACATTCAGTTCTTTCCTGTAATAATCTTTTTTGGTCAAAACTCCTGAAAAATGTCTGTTCTTGCTTGAAAAAAAACCCCATGCACACACTTCCACGGCCTCTAGAAAGAAACTCAGACCCATATTCTCCAAGTTGTGGCCCATAACCACAAACGTGTGGCTCTGCTTGAAGACTGAGGTTCTTGGCATTAATATCTAAGCTGGATGAACATCAGAAGCTCCTGGTTGGTTCTACAATCAACAAGCAGCTGAAGTTTTGCATATTTATCAAACAACCTCCATGGGCTGAACAATCAGAACTCTTCAGTGGCATGCAGAATCACCATAGGCTTATGGGCATGCAAAGGAAAACCCCACTGGTGCTCTGGCAAGTCAGTGATCATTCCAGAAACCACATTTTTTTTCTTGTGGAACTGTGATATGGCTCTTGGCCATAGTTTGAGGTGCCTCAGGAATGGCTCATTTTTATATGTAATAAGGTACAACCTAGGAGTAGGGGTGGGGAGGGTAGATTGACCGAATCTGCACATCAAGCGGAGTCTCCTTCTATGGAGACTTTCAAAACCCACTAGCTAAGTTCCTAAGTAACCTGATCTAGGTGAAGCTGCTTTAACAGGAGGGTTGGACTAGATCATCTCCAGAGGTCCCTTCCAACCCCTACCATTATATGATTCTATGGTCTTCAAGCCCTGAGAAAAAGCAGGGCAGGTTGGTATTTTTCTGCTCCTCAGCAGAATCCATGGTGCAAAATTGTCTCTTGAGGGATGTTTTTCAGATGCAAAGCCACAATTCCACTGCAGTTTGACAGCAAGGAATGGGCAATGCTCTTCTCCAGCATAATTTTGGGCTGCTTGGCCAACACAATTCCATGTGCAAAGGGAAGGAATCGATAGGTGAGCAATGATTTCTAGAGGTTGCCTTTCCAAGGCGCAGGCCCATGACCAGACTTGGAGCTCCTTCTGCTGGCTCATGCAGAATTCTGCACCAGAGCAGCATCCAAAGGCTGCAGCTGCAGACCAAGAGCGCTGGGCAGGGTGGGCGGTGGTGGAAATCTGCTTGGAATGTGAAGAAGAAAAGTGCAAGGTCTATAATTTGGCTAGACAGATCTGGTTAAAGAGGGATGCTGTGCTGTCACATGAAATCAGGGCCTTTTTTAGCACTGGGCAACGTTACTTGGAATCCTTTGGATTTCTCAGCTCAGGAGACAATGAAAAAGATTTAAAGCTGCCTCTTTTTTACCTAGTTGTGGATTTGGGGTTGTTTTGGTTTTTGGGGTTTTTTTTCCCCTCCAAACTCTTCTCTTTGAGGTTACAACACAAGTTCAATAGCACTTGGAAGGTTTGGGAGCATGCTGTTAACTCACAGGCCACATGGAAACGTGCAGACAGACCCAGCTGGAATATAGCAGGACAGGGACATGGACACCGCACCTCAATGCTTGTTAATACAAACACACACAATACACCCAGATCTGCCCAAGTATAACCATGGAAACGTGCCTTACAAGCTGTTTACTCCATCCTCAACCTCTAAGATCACTTCTGCTTTCATCAGGACCTGTTTCAGAGGCTTTTCTTCTACCGAGTTGTCTAGATATTGTGCAGTTCATTAGCCAGAGTTGAACGGGAAACAATAAAGTACCAACATCTGCTTTTTTCTACTGGTTGAGTGGACACTGCTGGCAGTGAAAGATGAAGTGCTGTGCTAAGGAACCTTTCGTCTCCCTCTCTGACCCAAATAAAAGCAGAGTCAACTTGCATCCAATGCTTGGGATTGGAACGGGTTGCCCAGGGAGGTGGTGGAGTCACCTTCATCTCCACTCACAATGCAATCACCACCTCTTGTCTCCAGCAAGGAGCTGCAGAGGAGGTGACCCATGCTCCACAAGATGCTTCAGACAATGCTGGTCAGGCATTGGAACAGGCTGTCCAGGAAGGTGGTGAGGTCACCATTCCTTGAGGGGTTCAAGAAATATGTGGACATGGCACTTTGGGACCTGGTTTAATGGCCATGGTGGTGTTGGGTTGATGGTTGGACTTGATGATCTTGGAGGTCTACAATTCTTTTAGGAGCCACACTCAAAAATCCCATTAATTCCATTTCCCCCTTAATATTGTAACCCATGCACACCAAGGAACACACCTCAAGAGCACTAATTGTTGTATGGTTAATTACTCCTGCAGTAGCAACAAGTTGCAGCGATGGCTGATGGGTCCAGCCCTTTGCCTTTCTTCAGCACGTTTCCACAGAGGATCTCAAAGCACTCCACTGCTACTTACTTGGTTTAGAGTTGGCAAACTATGCTGGGTCTGAGCTCCAGAGGTCCCTTCCAACCCCTACCATTCTATGATTCTATGATCTGAGTTCGGCTCCCTCATTACAGACCTACTTTTGACATCCAGAATGGTGGATGTGAGCTGCGAGCAGGCAGCATCTGCCTCTGAAGGCAGTCCTGGGCAGCTGTTGGTTTCATCAGTTTGCACTTCTATGCTGAACTACCCAACTCAAGAGGAATAAAATGTGTGTCAGCCACAGTTCTTTACCTAGCCAGGGACTTCACTCAAGGGCCTGGCACAGGTGGGTATTAGCAGGGATAGTTCTGGTGAGGAGAATATGCCTTAGCTCCCTTCCCTATCCGCTAACTCCTCTGTTTTGGAGGACAAGAGAGAGAAAAGAGTTGACTGCAGCTTAAGCAATGCAACAGAGGAAACCAATCATCTTTTGTCCTGGCTATTCCACAGCCAACCACAGCACCTACAGATACCGAGGAAATGATCTCCCTCAGTCTATCAAGTCTGTTGCTGCAATCTGATGTCATTAGACAAGACATTACGGTAATGATTCCCCATGTGAGAAGCAAAAGCTAAGGGAGGCAAGATGGAATAAATGATACTAGGGCTTTATCAAAGCCAGGTGAAAACTAATTTATCCCATCTTGTGTTTATACAGCCCCCCCTCTACTCCAGTGCTCTGCATGCTGCCAGTGAAGATCTCTCCATCACCTCCACTGATAAGCTCATCCATCACTGCCCTGCAGTGCCACCCCTTCTGGATAGCAACACTGCCCCTCACCTACAAGGCCTCACCAAACTGAAAGAGCAGGAGAACCTGGGCTGGCAGACTTGCTTCAGTTGGAATTTCAACGTGACATTGATGTCAGCATCCAGCCAACAGGAAGCCCTAGAGGTTTGTATCACATCTCACCACAAAACTCCCCTGGAGAATTTGCTCCAAAGTGTGCACGCACTGCTGAGTCACCAGTACCATCTTTAGAGCTTACCTAGCCATGAATTCGTTCATGATTTCTTTAGCTTGGGCACCTGACCAGCTCTCAGATGACCCTGCTGACTCCAGCTGGGTTACAAATGCTGTGAGCCATCTAACTACACACCATCATCAACGGGGCTGCTGTTTGTGGACCCAAAACACGTGCTTGAGTGAGCTGCAGACAGGCACCCGTGTTTTGGAGGTGTGGAGCAGGGTCTGCTTTCTACAAGCAATGGGCTAAGCTCTGTGCTTTCTCCAAATCTGTGGGGAAATCCCACCAAGAACATGATTAACTCAATTCTTTCACCTACAGAGCTCTGAGAGGAAAGGGAAGCAACCCTGATTATCTGAAAATGCAAATGCTCCTCCTTGCTTTGGTGGTTACTCTACCTGTTGCTCAAGCTCCTTCAATCCCCTGGAGGCTAAGCCTACACCTGTGAGTAGGATGGGGAAGCATGTCAGGGCCGTGTCAATCTTGTTAACAGTAAAACAGATGTAAAGAGGAGAACCAGAGGATGTATCCAGAGCTGCTGCTACCTGGTAAGGTCTGTCCTTGCCAGCTGGATGGAGCCAGCAGAAGGATACTAATGTGCCTTTTGCTCTGCAGGCTGGCTGGGGGAGTTGGAAATGCAGAAGCGTGAGAAGCCAGAGAAAAGCTGTTGGTTGTTTGGGTCAGGGTTTTGATGACATAGTTCATGGTGAGCTCAAGTGATCAGAAAGGAAAAGCTTAGCAGGAAAGCTCAGTGATTCAGAGGGTGTTTTACTGCAGGCCACAGGAGTTTGTGCTGGCTGGGGACTTAGCCCCTGCTGGGTTTTCATAGCTGAGTATTTCTGGGCACATTTAATGACAACATCTTTCTAAGCTCAGGAATAGGGGTGATGGGGATGGAATATGGTTTTCTCCACCCCACAAGTCCCAGGCCACCAGGCTAAGAACTTGGCTGAGGGCAACTGCCTTAGTTAAGTTGTGGCACAGCGCAGAGAATATGCAGGACAGAAAGAATTGCATGAAGGAGCTGGCTTACAGCATGGGTCTGAAAGGCCCTCCTGCAGTGGAACACCCTCCCAACTTGCACTGAGGTCACTTCTTTAAATCAGAGCAGACATTTCATTCTCCAGAATGGAGACATGAAGTGGGAAATGGTGCTTTAAGAATGGGGGTCTCCTTACTGGGCACTAGGACTTCTAATCCCCCTGACACCTTTTCTTGGCAGCTTCTGGGAATGTGAACAAAAATCCCTACGCGTGTCCTGCGTGGGGACAGATGTGAACAAAGCTGAGAATAAGTAATGGAAGATTTCTGAAAGCTTCAAACACTAACTGTCAGAGGGGAGATTATTAGTAGCCAGAACAGAAGTACTTGGTGAATCAGGGGACTCAAAGAGCCTTTTTTTTTTCACATGCTTAGAAATGGAGAAAGTAGCCTGGATAACCCTGGCTGTAGGCTAAGGACAGAAACCCACGAGAGATACATTTCCAAGGGAATTTTGGGCTCATTTCCACTGCTTTACTCTATAAAGAGCAGACTTCTGGAAGCACAGCTTGATGCTGCAGTGTTAGTGCAGGAAGTGGAGGTCCTCAGTGGTACCTGGACTCATCTGCAGAAAAAGCTGCACACTTGGCTGGCTGTAACTTAAAAAAGGTCTGTTGGGGTTTTTTGTTGTTTTTGTTAAGACCAGTCAAATAGATTTCCCTGTTGCTTTACTATTTCTAGGAGACACCATACTGAATTCTATTCCCAGTTACCACACTGACATTGGAAGAAGCTAAAGGGCAGTAACCAAGAGCAAAAAATCTTGAACAATCAATGAGAAAAGAAAAAAAGCCAACAACAAACAGTTCTTTATCTGGTGGTGAGGTGCAGAGCCAACACTCCCTGTTTATTTTATGGCTAATGGACTTCAAGAAGCCCAAAATGTGGTTTAACTCTGTCTTAAGGCACATGGTCTAACACCCTTATGTTTTGCCCAATCCAATAAGTGTTGCAATTCCCACTGTACAGCTGAAATCTGACCTTGGGCATCATTAAATGGATTTGGAAGGAAGCCTGGCACTGCATGTGAGCATGATGTTGGGAGGAGGTGGCTTCCAAAGGGGATTGATTTGTGCCCTGTGGAGGACCTGCATTTTGGGATCAAAAACTTCTTAAAACACCAAGAATTGTGTTCTCCTGGATAAAACTTCTATTAGTTAAAAATATCAGAGTTTTATGGTTTCCTCTTTCCTTGTCACTCTCTACAACTCCCTGAAAGGAGGTTGCAGCCAGGTGGAGTTGGTCTCTTCTCCCAAGGAATAAGTGATAGGACAAGAGGAAATGGCCTCAAGTTGCACCAGGGGAGGTTGAAGGACATAAGGAACAGTTTCTTCCCCAGCCTGCTCAGTGCAGTGGTGCAGTCCTCATCCCTGGAGGGCTTTCAGAGCTGTGGAGATGTGGTGCTGAGGGATATGGTTTGGTGGTGACCTGGCAGTGCTGGGTTAACAGTTGGACTTGATGACCTTAAGGCCTCTTCCAACCAAAAAGGTTCTGTGATTCTATCATAAGGAAATTAAGGCTGAACTTTTATTGGAAAACCTGAAGATCTGGTGTTGGGATGTGGCTCCCACAGTGAATTATGCTCCTTCTCCTGAATTACTGCAGTGGATACAGATACATGTAGAAAGGATTGCACCTGTAAATCAGACTGTTCAACAGCTCTTACTATTAAATTGACTCCTATTTGTCTCCTCCTGCTCTCTGGCTTTAATCAATCACCTAGTGAAGTCCTCATTCCTGTAAGGAATGAAAAACTGTGTAGATGTGGTGCTGAAGGACATGGTTTAGTGGAGATCTGGCAGTGCTGGGTTAACAGTTGGACTTGATCTTAAAGGTCTCTTCCAACCAAAACAATTACATGATTCTCCTCCTCTCGGCTGCTCTCTCAGTGTCACTCTGCAGTGACCTGTAATTTACACACCCCCTGTGTCACAGGCCAGCTCCACAGCAGTACTTGAGGCGTGTGCTACACTGGTGTGTAAAATATGCTGCAGTTTACACTATTTGAAAAATGTTTTTCTGCTTCACCTCTAACAAAGCTGATTGCATTTTCCATTTCATGTCCTGTGTGGCTTTCTTCTCTTCCTTAAGTATTCTGAGACAGGGAAATTACCATGGCTTCCCATGCAAGAGATGGAGGGATCAGCTGAGATAATCTGGAAACGAGTCTGTAATAGGCATCCACTGGCACAGGAGCTGATCTCTTGCCATGTCAGGTCAGGCTGTTGAGCCATCAAGCCCTGCTGTAGCCACCAAGACCTGTCCTGCAGAGCCCATCAATTTAAATGACTAAACACTTCAGCTGGATACAGTGGAAATATTCCTGCTCCTAAAGGGCTTCACTGCTACCAGCCCCAAGGGCTGCACCTCAGCCTCAGCAACACAGCCCCAGGTGCCTGCCAGGATCTTTGGCAAATAAAATATTGGCAATACATGTATAATGGCAGGATTTAAAGAACCAGTCACTAAAAGCCAACTCTTGGGAATTTTCTCCTCCCTCCCTCCCTCTTCTGAGCAATGCCACCAGCTCCTTGCTCCAGCAGCCTCGTGCTTCTCTTGGGGTCTTAGGCACAAGACAAACCACAGAGTAAAAAAAGCAGAATTTTCAGCAAAATGTTTAGTACTGGTTCTTAATTTAATTAATCTGAGTCAGGGCCATGATTACCACAGCGTAGGACAACAGAAAAAGAGCTACTAATTTAATGACCTTATTTATTGCTTTGCAGCCTTCTCATGTCTTAAAACCAACCAGCCCTCGCTTCTCTTGCTCTGGGGGTCTGCTGGAGCTTCTGTCTGACTGGAGGACTTCAGCCCATAAACAGAACCACCAAGCTTGTTCTTCCTCAAAGAAATGCTGACTGGTGCTTTGGGAGCTAATTAATTTTACAGTCAGAGAAATCTAAGCTAATAACCCCTCTTTTTTTTTCAGCTTCAAGAGAAAGAGAGAGAAAGAGAGAAACCAAGAGAGCAATTGCTGCACGAGAAACCAGGCCGGCTGGACCCACTGGATCTGTCGGGATGCAAGTCTGGTGAGTTAAGTGGGAATACTGGTAGGCATGCTCAGGCACCTTTCAGGGGTCACTTAATGACTGAACAGTACAATTATTAATTAATACCATAATTAATTAATAATATCATTAACTGGGCAGTAAACATAATTTACACTGCTTTTGTCATGGCCATCATGCAAGTGAGACCTTCTGATATTTCCATCATCTCCCATGGTTGGTTCCATGCTGGGACAAGCATGCCAGCGGTGAGGGATGGACCTACAAAACTGAGCTCATGACAGGGTCCACTGCCACCTGACCTACGTGGTCATCATGTAAGAGACACGTCCCTCGGTCCTTTTTTGGGGGTGTTCAGATTCATACTCTAAGGTTAGAAAATCTGGCCAGGAGAGTTTTTAGAGAACATCTCAGTAGACAACATAGGGAGTTAGTAGAGAGGAGAAGACTAATGACAATGGAGAGACACAGCAAACCAAGGAGTTCACAGCTGGCCTAGCAAACCACTACTGGACCAGCAAAGCCAGTAGACAACAAATAGGCGAGGCAGAAAGCAAAGAGCTCCTTCAGCTTCTGCAAAACACAACCCAACGCTTGCGTGGAGCTGGGATGGATCTGCCTGCAGCTGACTAGAGCCAAAAAGTGTTGAGTCCTCTCCAAACCCATTTAGAGGCACAGTGGTGCCATGGTACTTTGGTAACGAATCGAAAGGTCTACAACTCTGAGAAGCTTTGGAAAAACTTGAGAAATATCCTCTCTGACTTTCCCTCTGGGGTTAGGCTTTCAAAACCTGTAGCTGCAAGAGTGATTGCCAGAGATAATTAATGCTGGCTGCTTGGCCAGTGGAGACTCTGTAATATCTCACGTGGCATTTATTAGTTGGCTGTAGCCTGCCTGGGTGGGGAAATCAATCTGACATCAGAGAGATTTAATGTCTTTACTAAGATACTTTATCCCCTAGAGCTGACGCTACTGTGCTGTCCTTAAAAAAGTTAACTGGTAGCCCCAGGAAACATGAGTGTCTCCTTTCCACAAGGAGGAAAAGGGGAGATGATCCCTCACCATCTCCAGGATTTTAGTCACTTTTTCCTTCTTTGCTAACGGGAGACTTCGGGAATTAGCAGAACCCCTACACATCTCCGCACTCACTCCCATCGCAGCCTGAGGTAAACAGCCGAGATAAGATTTCTGCCCCCAGGGACAGCTTCCGGACATCAGACTGGAGACAAGAAGATCAAATTCATCTCTGGTGCAATTCCCACTGGCTTTCAACCACATCAGACCAGAGATTAATTTGGCCCACAGATACATTAAGAAAGATACAAAGCACGAACGGCATTTTATATAAAAAAAGAGAAAAAAGAGAAAAGGGGAGGGGGAAGTTGAAGGGGGATGCTGGTCCCTAACCCAGCAGGACTCAGCCCAGCCCGCTCCACCCTCACATCACCAGGCACAGTGCGTGTTGCCGGTTACCTTTTTGCTTACTGACTTTCTTTACTGTCATTGCCGCTTGTCGCTTTTGATTCTCAGATATTTCAAAGCCTGGAAAAGGGAACATGGCAAACACAATTCAGAAGGTTGCTTAGGAAGCTTCTCTTGCCTTTTTGTTGGCTTTTCTTTTAGGGAAGGGGATGCTACTCTGCACTCTTCAGCCCGAAGTGGCAAAGCATCTGCACGTGCAGGCAGGGATCTGAGTGGGAAGCCTTTATAATCTGACTCGTGCAGGGGCCGCCGGAAAAGCAAGATGAGATCCATCATCATTTATAGGCTCTCATCAATCTGCTCAGTGCTCCACAGCTCAGCAACATGAGCTGAGCCCGAGCTGATGTTGGTTACAGCCATTTATAAGCTGATGCTGAAGGAAGGGCATAGCTGGTAAGTCACTAACTTCATCACCTTCCGACCCTTCATCAGACATGCTTAACCAGAGCAGAAGTGATGCAGCCAGGAGACTCTGAAGTCAGATGGCCACAAGCTTCCTTCTCCCACATACCCACCGAGGTCCAGACTTGAAGCTATGGGCAGAATTCATTTATGAAGGGCCAAAAAATACCATTAACTTAACTGGAAAAGCCTTGTTTATGACTGTGAGAGCAACCAAGGACATGTGAACGAGGCTGACCTTACTACAAAAAAATTACACAGGCTTCTACAACAGTTGGGGCTAAATTAGGCATTGCCAGCAACCTCCTTTCAGATTCACTTCATATTTCTCACCTATCTTTTCATCTTCTTTTACCATCTTCCTTTCTTCTCTGAAAGCTCTAAGCCATCGTAACTTCTCTTCCAGTTTCTTGGCAAAGAATAAGTGCATTTCCTCAGTCTCCTTGTTATGAAGTTTGAAGGCATTCTTCATGCTGACATTGAAGTCATCATCTCTCCCATCTTCTATATCCACCACTTCATATTTATCCATGTCTATGCGACCCTTGTAATACAGAATATCTCTTCTTATCAGATCCTACAGAGAGAAAAGGAGAGATGGGTTGGTTGGGATATACTTAGAGAGGCTGAACACAGCGAGGAAGTCGTGGGAGGCCTGAAGAAAAGACACAAGGAATGGTGAAACCTGATCAGATTCTTAAAAGCCTCATCTGCTGCGAATGCATTTGTGGTTGACTAAATAAATACCCTATTTGTTCAGTAAAAGAACTAAATACATATCCTCAAGCTGCCAAGCTGCCATTGTTTGTAGGCATGAAAAGATGCCTCTGAGTAGGTAAGATACTTCCGCTGTTTTCCGTGATGGGAAGTTCTGTTTCATAGGACAAGAAAATGGAAAACTCAGGCCACCAGCCTGATGGGATTGCAGTGCTGCAAATGAGGCTGTGGAGAAGCACAACTCGTGAGCAATGAGCTCAGGCATGGCTGGGAAAGCAGACTGGGCAGTCTGGGTCTCAGTTTGCCAAGCATGTTCTCAGTCAGGGGAGATGGTCTCTGCCCCTTCTCCTTAGAGCCCATTTCCCATTCATTCACAACTCAGTGCTCTTAGTTCACCCAGACTCCCAGTTCAAAGAACTCCCAATCTACCTCTGCCCCATTACAACCTGGTTTTAACCCCTTGATCCTGCTTATTTTTTTTTTCTTTTTCTCTCCTTGATGTCTATAAACTTTACAGCCAAATCTGCTCATCCAAATCTCCTCTCTGAGTTGATCAGAGGTCAAGCTGCCACAGGCAGAGGGAGAGTATTCTGCCCCTCTGCTCTGCTGAGATCCTGCCTGTGGTGCTGGGGCCAGCTCTGCAGTCCTCAGCACAGCACAGACATAGACCTGCTGGAGCAGGGCCAGAGGAGGCCACAGCAATGCTGAGAGAGCTGGAAGCTCCCTGCTGTGAAGCCAGGCTGAGAGAGCTGGGCTTGTTCAGGCTCCAGGGAGACCTTCTCATGGCCTTGGGTGACCTTTGAAGACTTCAAGAGGCTGATCAGAAATATGGGTTGGGATTCTTTATGAGGGAGTGTTGTGACAGGACAAGGGGTGATGCTCTAAACTAGAAGAGGGAAATTCACACTGAAGGGAAGGAAGAAATGTTTTATGCTAATGCTGGTGAGACCCTGTCCCAGGCGCTCTAAAGAGTTGGTAGGTGCCCCAACCCTGGAACCACTGCAGATGAGATTGGCTGGGGCTCTGAGCAACTTGCTCTAGTTGCAGATGTCCCTGCTGACTGCATGGTGGGGGAGAGAGAGCTGGATGAGCTTTAAAGGTCCCTTCCCACCCAGACCAGTCTGTGGTTCTATGACTTTATGATTCTTGTCCTGTGTTTTTCAGCAGCAGCTCATTTCTCTGCATTGGGAAAAGTAAAATAATCCTCATTATGAATTTTTCAGAGCTCATGAGACCACCCACAGCTCTGGGGCTGTTTGACATGCCTGGCTGAGCTCTGCTCCATGTCAGCAGCAGCCATGCTGTGTCTCAGCTATCTCCATCCCTCCTGCCAAACCAGGGATGTCACACATTCACAGCAGCAGGAGCCAATGGTAGGTGGAGGTGGCACTAAAATCAAGCATTTTGAGATGTATTGTGGCAGCTGCTCAATCACAGATGTGAAATTCTGGATGCTGATAAACTGTGGTAAAAAGCAGATAATTTCTGGGTTTCCTCCTTACCCTCTTCATACTTCTTTGGGCTTTGCTCACCAAATTCTGCACTGCCTTTACTAGAAGTACTCCAGATTTACACTGGTGTAAGAGTAGCACTGGCCCCACATCTCTCTGTCTTTATAGGGACAGATAACATCAGAAACATCATCACTGGAAAGCAGAAAGTGAATTATCTGGCCACGGCCACATGACATGGTTCAAGTTACATGACATAAATATTAAAAAAGGTAAATTTAGCAACACACAATCAAGAGCTCCTTCTCCTCACTCTCAAAAGCCAATATTTAGGTGTCTTAAATAAACTGACCTTAAATACTTTTTGATTTTTGAGAGTGCCCTAAAGATAAATGCTAAGGCAAGGGATTCATTTAAGGGGGAAACTAAAAATCGATGTCCAACATTTATTTACTCAGTTAAGATTTAGTAGTGAGGGTGGTTTTTTTTTTAAGATAAGCAGTGGGTATTACTTTAAACAGACTATACATCTTGGCAAAGAAATTGTGCATCATCGTTATTGTTCCTTTTTGTGAGCAAACGTGCTCATGGATCTGCCAGACAGTATGAACTGTCAGGAGGCAGGGCACAGTCCAGGAGCTCAGCACCTTGAGAACCTGCCTCCTTCCACTGGAATGGTCTAGGAGGGGAGGGAAATCCAGTAACTAATGTGGTGTTTAAACAGAAAACCACAGAATCATTTTGGTTGCAAAAGACCTCTGCCATCATCAAGTCCAACCATCAACCCAAGACCACCATGGCCACTAAAGCATGCCCCAAAGTGCCATGTCCACACATTTCTGGAACACCTCCAGGGATGGTGACTCCACCACTTCCCTGGCCAGCCTGTTCCAATGCCTGACCACTCTTTTCCTAAGAAATTTTTTCCTAATATCCAACTAAATCTCTAGGATAGAGGCTTTCAGTAGTGCTGCTGTCTAAAACACAACAAAAGGATTATTTTTAGTTGAATATGTGATAGAAAACCTTTTCTGTTTTGTCTTTTCTTGGAAAATTGCTCCTTTCCTCTCCCTCTGTGCCTAACAAAGTGCTGGGAAAAGGCTGTGAACATCTCACTAAACCGGTTCAATTAAATCAATACTCTGCTGTGTGCTTAAATGTGAGTCTTCGTCTAGCTCTTGAAAACAGCATTTATCTTCTCCACGTTCTTCAAAACACTTGATAAAAAATCTCACAGGAAACATGGATGTGTACCAGTGCCTGTTCTTCCTCCCACTGCTGAGGAAGACTTCAATCCACAACACTGAGCAGGCTGAGGTGGGAGATGTGGGATCAAAGTACAACTCCATGAAGGGAGATTGAAGCCCAATGGGGGTTGGTCTCTTCTCCCAGAGAACAACTGACAGGACAAGAGGAAACAGCCTCAGGTTGCACCAGGAGAGGTTTAGATTTGACACTAGGAACAATTTCTTTACTGAAGGAGAGAACAGGTTGCCCAGGGAGGTGATGGAGTCACCATCCCAGGAGGGGTTCAAAAACCATGTAGACATGGGACTTTGGGACATGGTTTAGTGGGCATGGTGGTGTTGGGTTGACAGTTGGACTTAATGGGGTTTTAGAGGTCTTTTCCAACCGTAACCATTCTCTGACTCTCTATGCAACACCCCTCATCATCTGGAGGTTTGGTCATACAAGGTGTTACCAGAATAAAGAATCACAGCTCTCTTCTTACCCAGCTCTGGAAATACAAGGCTCTGTGCATTAGCTTTTGGCTTACACATACCAACACAACAAGTTGGGACCTTAAAGGTCCCTTCCAACTCAAACCAGTTTACAATTCTACAGTTCCACAGAAGGAACATTTCCCACTCACTGCCCATGAGTGTTTAAGAGACACTTATTTTTCACAGTGATGAAACACATCAGCACCTCAGTGAATGACACATTTGCACATGGCAAATATTTTGGACACACTTTAATCTCAATGAAGTTCAGACCATGTAGCAGATTAATACCAGTAACTGGATGATGCCATAGATCACAGAATCACTAAGGTTGGAAAAGACCTCAGAGGTCATCAAGTCCAACCATCACCCAACACCACCAAGCACACTAAACTATGTCCTAGAGTGCCATTTCCACATGCTTTTTGAACACTTCCAGGGATCATGCCTCTACCACCTCCCTATGGATAGGCTCTTCCAATGCCTGAATGCAATGGGCTGGGCATTGCTTACCACTCCTTCTACTTTCTTCCCCTCTTTTTGCCAGTGCTCAGTAAAAGGATATTATTTCCCAACTGACTAACTTTGAGAGCCAGCATATGGGAAGCACAATAATTATTTGATCTGTTTTATGACAGCTGTTCCCACAGCTCTTAAAGAAGAACATACATCACTTAACTCCTTAGTGAGGCATGAGCCCCTTCCAATGCACTTGGCTTACACTGCAGCTGATTTCTGCAGTATCCAGGAACTCAGCTGAGCTACAAGAGAGACCAGGCCTGTTTTAAGGAGCATTTAGGCATCAGGACAAGAGAATAAAGACTCAGAGAACATGCAGGCAATGAGAGCAATGCTGCTTTGCAGAAAGCCTGTAGCAGTGCTGAGAAATGAACCTTGTTCCCCACACCATGTCAGCACAGGACTATCTGCCCTTCCTTCCAGCACGTAAGCTAAAATGGAACACACACACGAGATAAAGGAAAGCAGATATGTGGCTGAGGATGGCAATGGATGCTCTGAACAGAGTGGTTAAGCACTGCCTGTCAAGAAGGACAAAGCAGATATGGACAAAATGGAGATTTATCAGCTCTATGTTAGCAGCTCTACATCAGCCAGCACTGAATGCTCCCAGCCCAGCCCCAGCCCTGGGAATCCTACTGGCAGGGCTGGAGCCAGCTCTGGAGTCGTCAGCACAGCACAGACATGGAGCTGCTGAAGCAGGGACAGTGGAGGCCACAGCAATGATGGGAGAGCTGGAAGCCTCTGCTGTGAGGCCAGGCTGAGGGAGTTGAGATTGCTCAGCCTGGAGAAGAAAAAGCTCCGGGGAGACCTCCTGGTGGCCTTTCAGGACTTCAGGAGACTGATCAGAAAGTTGGGGACAGAATTTTCAGCACGGCCTGTTGTGACAGCACAAGGGGTGATGGTTTGAACTAAAAGAGGGAGATTCAGGCTGGAGAAAAGGAAGACAAGTTTGACAGTGAGACTGGTGACAGCCTGTCCCAGGTTGCCCAGAGAGATGCTAGCTGTCCCTTTCCTGCAACCATTGCAGGTCAGGTTGGTTGTATCTCTGAGCAGCCTGTTCTAGTTGCAGATGTCTCTGCTGACTGCAGTGGGATGGACTGGCAGAGCTCTGAAGGTGCCTCTAACCCAAAACTTCCTATGATAAGCAGACACTGTCGAGAGGAGCTCAGGCTTAGTAGAAGGCAGAAATGGCAGCAGGGACAGGCTGCTCCTGTTACTCCTGATTATCCCAGGGTTAACATAGGAGAGAATTAGGAAGGAATCATTAAGCTACAGAATCTCCCTTCATTTATATGCTCATTAAGTAGCAGAATACTCTATATCATCCTGTCCCTGGTTAAGGCAGGACCAGCTGGTTTGCACTGTCCGTCTCTGAGTGTCATAAAAACTACTCTGCATAGTTAAATCAGGGAAGAGCAAGAAAATAGAAAACTACACAAAACAAAACAAAACAAAACCCCTGATCAGTAGGGAAAGGACAAAAAAATGGAGTTGTTTAATCTAGGAGAGGACATAAATAAAAAGGAATGTGCTCTTGGTATGCCAATATGTGAAAGCTGCTTCCCCTCTAAGGAGGCTGCTGATCAATTACTCTCCATTTTGATTGTGGCTTGGCTTAATTTACCACAAGGGAGAAGAGGATTAGATCCTTGGAACAAAGTCTTTCTAGCTCAAAAAGTAGCTGAATGCTGGAACAGACCAAATAGAGAAGGCTTGGGACAGCATTCCATGGAGATTTTCAGAAATAAGGTTAGGCAAGCATCCATCAGAAATGCTCTGAGGATACTTAATCCTGTGAAGGGAACAGCTCATCTCCTGGGGTGCTGCCCAGCTCTGGGTTTTGATGATGTCTAAGAGAAAGGTGATAGGTCTCCTTCTCTGGAGACTTTCAAAACCTGCCTGGGTTCTTGGACAACCTGTCCTAAGGTGAACCTGCTTTGGAGGGGGTGGGGGGTGGTGTGCATCAGATGATCTCCAGAGGTCCATTCCAACCTTTACTACATAGGATTCTGTGAGTCTAAGACGGAGGAGAAAAGGGGCTGAGAGCAGGCAGGATCAGCACAGACTTCAGGACTTCTTAAACTAGAGCAAGGTAGACTTAGGTTGAACTTCAGGAGGAAGTTCTGCACAATGAGTAGTGAAATACTGGAAGAGGTTCCCAGGGATGTGGTTGAGGCCCCATCCCTGAAGACACTGAAGGTCAAACTGGATGGGGCCCTGAGCAACCTGATCTAGTTGGAGATGTCCCTGCTGACTGCAGGGGTTTTAGACAAGATGACCTCTCAGGGTTCCTTACAACCCAATGCATCCTGTGATTCTGTGGGTGGGGTTGGAGAAGCCTCAAGGCACCAAATCGGACAAGCAAAGCAGGAGGAGCAGGAGAGAAACCTGCAGCCTCTGCAGAGAACATCCAGCTTGCACTGCATGGCTCTTAAGGAAATTGATGCATCTAGGTCATTTGCACTTATTTGTCTAAATATGATCTTTTTTTACCCTACAGCTTCTCTGGTTTCCTTTTCTCTCCCTGGCTGAGGTTAATTAAGCTCTTCTGAGTAACACTCTGCAGTCTGTTCACGTAATATGTACTAAGGAAGAGATGAAGCCAAAAAAAGTCCTGTTTGATGGGAGCACAAAACCAAGTTTTGACATGTTACATAAACCCACCACAGCTCTGCTCTCTGTGTTTGCTTTGTTGGAGGTTTACAGCTGAAGTGCTTGTGCCTGAGGTAGTGGCTGCACTCAAGGGGATGTGCTTTCCTCTGTGACCTGCTCAGGTTGTCTTCTCCTGTGCATCCTGACTTAAATGGCCTCATTTTACTGCCCAATCTCTGAAGGGAGGAGGTGACTTTAGCTGTGCTTTAAAGGCAAGCATTAAGTGGTACCCAGCATCCAATTGCTTCCCCCAAAGGGTTGTCAAGCCCTGGATGGAGCAGGCTGCCCAGAGAGGTTGTGAAGTCTCCTTCTCTGAAGACTTTTAACACCCATCTGGTTGTGTTCTTTTGTGACCTGCCCTAGGTGATCCTGCTTTGGCAGGGGGGTTGGACTGGATGATCTCCAGAGGTCCCTTCCAACCCCTACCATTCTATGATGGTAAATGTCCCAGGCTCCTGTTAGCTTTGCATGGAGCCATCTTCATGCACTTCAGAAACGCCTCCTATTTATTTCTTCCTGGGGGTGGGGTGTGCTAGGATGGATGGGGAGGTCTCAAGTGAGGGTTATGATTTTAGGATGGCCCATTTTTCCCAAGTGCTGTGGATTACTCTGTGCCAGGTCACACTCCACTTCTCACACATAAACCAAATCATCTGTAAAACACAAGTCGAGAAAGAGCCATGACTCATTAGGTCTCTCCTATGAGCTGACAGCACAAAAGAAGCTAAACACAGAACAACCCCTCATGAGTTTCTCATTGCAGATGCAGGTTGTTTGTCCTACTGGCTCTCAAAACCCTGCATGTTCCAATGGCAAATGAGTTGCAAATTGACTTGGGAAGGAATCATTCACTCTAAGTCAGGTCTTCTGACCCCGCATCCTGAGGCTGGCAAGGACTGGCTATGAGCCTTTGGGTGTAAAGCAATTCCTCCCCCAGTCCTTCCTCATCTCTGTAATGGGATAATGACATTTGCTTATTTTACAGGGCAACTGGGAGCTGTAAATAATCATTGGAAGACCCACTGAAAGCCCTTGATGTTGGATCTCTAACAGCTCAAAACCTTGTAAAGAAGAGCTTCATGTCACACAGGCTTTGGGATTCAGAGCTGGCAAGGGAAGGGAGGCAGAGAAGAGGCTCTGTAGGTGGCAGCCAGCAGTGTGCAGATCTCTCTGTCCCTCCTGTGAGGCCTCAGGGACAGAATCATAAACTGGTTTGGGTGGGAAGGGACATTTAAAGCTCATCCAGTCTAACCCTTCTACAGTCAGCAGGAACAGCTGCAACTAGAGCAGGTTGTTCAGAGCCAAAACCAACCTGACCTGCAATGGTTCCAGGGATGGGGCAGCTACCACCTCTCTGGGCACCCTCAGTGTCAAAAATTTCTTCCTTCTCTCCCATCTAAATCTCCCTCTTTTAGTTTGAACCATCACCCCTTGTGCTGTCACAACAGAGTGCCTCTTCTGCTGAGGATTATCGGCCCCCACCACAGCTTTACAGATCATCCCAGTGAAGATCTTCTGAGGTAACTTTACTCTTGCACTAGGCATGGATGACAACAGTGCAAAGAAACATGAAGGTTTTCTCCTCTCACTCCTCCCTACCTGAAATCATAGAACCATGGAATGGTTTGGGTGGGAATGGAGCTTTAAAGGAGATCTGGTCCAACCCCCCTGCAGTCAGCAGGGACATCTGCAACAAGACAAGGTTGCTGAGAGATGAAGGCTTGGAGTGAAGAGTGCTGCCGGTAAAGCAACAACCTGGAGCAGCACTTGTGAGGCTGGAAGACCAAGAGCATTACACTGAGAACACAGAGCTAAAGCAAACCACTTGATGAGGAGTGAATAGCTGATGCTGAAAACTGGGAAAGGACCACACCAGAGTCCACAGTAACTGCACAACCCACAATGTGGAAAAGGAAGAGGTTTGGGAAGGGCTGAGTTGTCCTTTGTGCTAAAGTATGGGTCTCAGCTCCCTCTCTGATGGCTTCTCATTGACCAGGGCAGTGAGTGCAGAGCAGAAGGGAAGCAGCAGAGGGAAGCAGCAGATTTTCCATGTACTCCCAAAATTTGTCCTGATTTTCCTGCCTGCTCTCTGTCTCCACTCTGCCCAGCCTGCCGTGAGCAATGAGAATGTGGCATGCTGCCACGCTGCTATGTCTTTGGTATCTTCAGTCAGAAGGGCTTTCAATGGTTATTGGCTTTAGGAAATAAAGATTCAGAGCCTACACTTTTAAAATCTCATTCACCTTAAAGCAACCCTTTGCAGACAGCAGCCCAGCTTGCTTTTCATGAACATGAAGGAGAGAGCTTTCTCCAGCATCAGGTCTTTAAAACCTAACCCTGCTGTGGGTTGCATTTGGAGGTGGGGCAGTTTTGCACCATTCCCAGAGTCTTCAAAATCAAGCCCCTCTTCTATACAGATGAGACTCAATGAGCCCTTCTGAATGTTTTGCCCTAAATATTCTTGATATAGAATCAGAGAATGGTGGAAGTTGTAAAGGGACCTCTGGAGATCATTCATTGCAATTCCCCTGCTCAAGCAGGGGCACCCACAGCAGCTTGGCCAGGATCACAATGTCCAGGCAGGTTTGGAGTCTCTCCAGAGAAGGAGACTCCACAACCTCTTGGGGCAGCCTGCTACAGGGCTCCAGCACCCTCACAGCATAGTTCCTCCTCATGTTCTGATGGAAGCTCCTGGGTTCCACTTTGTGCTTGCTGCCCTTTGTCCTGTCACTGGGCACCACTGAGAAGAGTCTGGCCCCATCCTCTTGCCCCTCACCCTTTAGCTCTTGCTGAGCATTGATCAGATCCCCTCTGGGGATGCCTTTCTCCAGGCTCAACAGCCTCAGGGCTTCCAGCTTTTGCTCCTCGCAGAGATGCTTCAGGCCCCTCAGCATCTTTGTAGCCTCCACTGGACTCTGTCCAGTCGCCTTTGAACTGGGGAGCCCAGAACAGGATGCAATATTCCAGGTTTAACCTCATCACGGCAGAGTAGAAGGGAAGGAGAACTTTCCCTCAACCTGGTGGCCACACTCCTCTTCATGCACTCCAGGAGACCATTGGCCTCTTGCCTGGGAGGGCACATTGCTGGTCATAGTGAACCTGTTGTCCACCAGCACTCCCAGAAAATAAACACAGATATCAGAAAACCAATGCAAGCCTTGCTAGGTTTCTGGACACCAGTGAGCAGGAGCTTTGCTAGCACATCTTTGGACACAGCAGTACGGGCAGAGCCTGCTTTTAGGGGCAAGGAAATTGCAGCCTGAATATGTGTTGAGGAATGGGTCGAACTGAAACCAACATCACCTGGATGAGACAACCTTGGCCATTCTTCCTACCACAAACTTCCTTGGAGGGGTCAAATCCTTTGGAGTTTCCCCAGGGGCTGCCCTGGGGAGGAGGTGAAATCCCTGTGCTGCTGGTTTACGTAACTGCTCCTCGCAGGAGGACAGCTGTGCTGGGGAGGTCGGCAGATTCCTGCCAAATTATTCAGCACTGTCTGTCTCCTGAGCTTGGAAAGAGACTGCAGTGTGGGATCCGAGTGGGGGAGGACTGGAGCTGAAAGCATTTCTGTGGAGCTGCTATTTTTGTTCCATGTGTTTAGTGGAACATCAGTGGCATTTTGATGCCTTGGTTCCACCTCAGGTCCAGCCACATTGGCTTCAGAGCAGCAAGCCGAGGGCAACTGCATTCCCAACAAACTAATAAGAGAGGGAGATGGGAAAACCGTCTGAAGACACATCACTCAGCTATTCTGGGCTCTCCAGTTTGCTCCCAGGGGTTTTAAACTGGGCTGCTGAAAGGCCACAGCAGGAGGAGGGTTAGATTTTCATCCCCGGGCCAAATTCACAGCCCCTGCAATTACGGGAGTGATAAATTAGGCAGAGGGTGCAGTGTACGGCTGGATGAGTAGGCTCAACCTGTTCCTCATCCAGAAAAGGAAACCCAGGCTGTGAAGGGCTCTAAATTCAGCCCTTTCTGGATTTTACCATTAAATTAGCAACTAACAACCAGAATCTTTCTCCTGCTCCCCTCCAGCTGACCTGGATGTTTTTCTCCCTACACTTCCTGCTCTTTTCTCCCTTCTATTTCATACCGAGGAGCGAAAAAGCAGCTCCTGCTTCCCTGAGCCAACAGAACATCAGCAGGTTGCTAAGTCCAGTTAGTGCAGCCCCTCAGAATCAAAGAACTGCTAAGGTTTGGAGAGACCTTTGAGATCACCAAGTCCAACCACTCACCTGGAGCTCACAATCTCACCACTACTGCTAAGCCACTACCACTAAACCACATCCCTCAGCACCACATCCACACAGCTTTTAAGCACCTCCAGGGATGGTGACTCCACCACCTTCCTGGGCAGCCTGTTCCTCAGTGCCTGAGAACCCTTTCTGGGAAGAAATCTTTCCTAATATCCAACCAGAACCTCCCTTGGCCCAACTTGAGGCCATTTCACCTTGATCTGTCACTTATTGCATGCAATAAGAGACCAACCCCCACCTGCCTCCAACTTCCTTTAAGGGAGCTACAGAGGGCAATGAGATCTCCCCTTAGCCTCCTCTTCTCCAGACTAAACCACCCCAGTTCCCTCAGCTGATCCTCACAACTTTTGTGTTCAAGGCCCTTCACCACTCTTCTCTGGACACTCTCCAGCACTTCAATGTCCTTTTTGTAGTGAGTGGCCCAAAACTGAACCCTACATTCAAGATGTGGCCTCACTAGTGCTGAGCAGAGTGGCACAATCTCACCCCTGGACCTGCTCACCACACTATTCCTGACACAAGCCAGGATGCCATTGACCTTTTTACTGCCTCACATTCAACTGGCCATTTATCAACAGCCCCAGGTTCTTCTCTGCCAGGCAGCTCTCCAGACAAAGCAGCACAAGTTCTACTGCAAAACTGTGCCCAGGGCAGTAGTCAGCACATGCTCATCCTTGCAAAGGGGTCACCAAGCAAATGCACAGTTGCAGAGTCACCTGCAAATGTTTCTTGCCTTGAACAGGCCAATCTGAAAGCTCAAGTCCTTTGTCATATATGTTTTTAATATATAACCTGCTGGAATTTGTCCTTCATGTTCAGCTATCTGCTAGCCACAGAGACAGATAGCAGGCCAAGAAGTAAAACCTGCTTGCCATGCTCCACAATCTGGGCTCACAGATACCTCATCTGCAGATCACTGATTGATCAGCTGGGAACCAACGTGGTGCTCTGGAAACACTGGTCTCCAAAAACTTCATTTTATACTTTACTCTTGGGGCTGTGTGTTTGCTTTGGTGGCCTCCGTGCCCACCCCGTGCTAGCTCCTTAGCTGAAAGAGCAGCACATCACCCAGCCCCTCCCAAGCTGCTCTTTGCGGACAGCAAAACACAGCCTGACCCATTTTTCCACCCTGCTGCAGGCTGGACCCAGCCCTGACCCAAAATATGGCATCTCATGGAGAAATCTGTGTTTCTGAGAGGGAAAGAGAAGGAGTGGGAGGTGCTGCAGAAGTCAAACAGTGTTCCTCACGGGTCAAAACCCCACTTGAAGTAGCAAGAATTGTCCCAGTGTTGATTTGTGTGTCTGCAAACAAGATTTTTCAGCTGGCCCTCTGAGACCTCCTTTAGCCTGTAATAAAATCAGGGCTGCTGTGTCAATGCAAAGATTACCTCAATGTTTTTAACAGAACTAGACCTTCTTACACTAAAAGGACTCAGGAACATCTCTTTTATCTTCCCCTTTGGAAAGCTGAGCTATGCTGGAGTCTGACAGGATTATTTTCTTTACTCCAGCTGCTAGGGCACAGCTATTTCTGGCTGATTCTCTGGCTCCTGCTATTAAACTGGTCTCATTTTGCTTCTCCTTCAACCTGCTCTGAGAGCTCAAGGGAAGACAGCAACAGCAATAACCCATGAGCTGGACCTTGCATCTCCTCTTGATTACAAAAGCCACCTAAAAAGCACGAGTGAAACCAAAATGTGTTTTGTGAAGTCACTGAGGAACTGGCCTCAAGCTGAGCCAGGGGAGGATTAGATTGGATATCAGGGAAAAATTTGGATATTAGGGATATTAGGGAAAAACTGAATGAGCTGCCCAGGGAGGTGGTGGAATCACCATCCCTGGAGGTGCTAGTGGCCATGGTGGTGTTGAGTCAACACTTGGAGTTGATCATCTTAGAACCATAGAATGCATTAGGTTGGAAGGGACCTTTAAAGGTCATCTAGTCCAAGCCCCCTGCAGTTAAGCAGGGACACCTCCAACTCAAGCAGAGTTGCTGAGAACCTCACCAAGCCTGACTTAGAATGTCTTCAGGGATGGAGCCTCCATCACCTTCCTGGGCACCGTATTCCAGTGTTCCACCACCCTCATAGTAAAGGACTTCTTCCTAATGCCCAGTCTAAACCAACCCTGGCCTACTTTCAAACCACTGCCCCTCATCCTATCACAAGTCATTGTAAAAACTCCCTCCCTGGCTTTCCTGTAGGCCCCTTCAGGTGCTAAAAGGTTGCTATAAGATCTCCCTGGAGCCTTGTCTTCTCTAGGCTGAAGAAGATCTTAGAGCTCTTTGCCTGCTTTAATGACTCCATGATCTTTCTGTGCTGTCAAAAAACACTAAACACAGAGTCCCACCAAGGGCTGTGCAACTACTGGTGAAAGAAAAGCAGAATTTGGTGCAGTGCCTGTGTTAGCCCTTCCAGAAACAGTTCTGGGGCTCACTGGAGAACTCCAAACCATTACCCAGCAGACTGAGATGAAGATCCTCATCTATTATGTGTTGAGCACCTCAAGTACCCCCCAAGATCACCAGCCATGACCATAATTAATGCTGTGTGTCACAGCCCTGGATGCTAAGGATTACAATCTGCAAATTTAAAGCATCTCTGTGTCAAACCTTCTCAGTTTGAGAGTGATAAGAGAAGTAGAGCCTGTGCCTTTAAGGCAACATCTTTTAATGCTACCATCATTGAGGGTTGACTTAATTTCCTGGTAATTAGGGTTAGCAGACTGGAATACGTATTCCTTCTTCTTCATTATAGGCATATGGTAAATCAGAGTGAGGCCAGGGCTTGTCTTCCTACACAGCTTATTCCTTTCTTCCTTTCCAAAGGGCATTTTTGCATTTGGGTAACCAAGAGTCTCTCCCAAAGAAAGCCCCACTTTGTCCTCCACACTGCAAAGCCTCATCTTCTGGGTCAGGACATACTGGCAGAAAATTCATTAAGAGAGTTTGACATTAATCCAGTGTTGCAGTGCTAGGACCAGAGACAATGAGTTTGAGCTCAAAGAGGGCAGATTCAGACTGGAGATTAGGAAGAAATTCTTTACAGTGAGGGTGGGGAGACACTGGAACAGGTTGCCCAGGGAGGTTGTGGATGCTCCTCCCTGGAGGTGTTCAAGGCAACCTGCTCTAGTGGAAGGTGTCCCTGCCCATGGCAGAGGGGTTGGAATTAAATGATCTTTAAGGTCCCTTCCAACCCAAAGCATTCTGTGGTTCCATGGAAGTTACTCAGCTTAGCAAAATAAAGCTAAGTCAGGAGCTCTCCTGTGTCCTTTTTATCAAGAACTGGAGACAGCCAAACTAAATCCATGCTCCCTCTGAAGGCCTTCCTGTACAAAAAGACAGAGAAGCTGGCAGCCCTGGACCAGTCTGAAACATGAGACCTTCTGGAAACCTCCCGCCATCCCTTCTGGACTCAGACAACTTCAAATCCCTGAGGGTTTGCTGAAGTGGGACATGAAAGCACATTGCAAGCTCACTGTCAAGCACTTTAATTCCCATGACTGGCAGCAGGCTGTGCTGCAGATGACCCCAGGACATGGTGCTCTGCCCACTCCTGGCAAGGCAGAGCTGAAGCACCAGCACCCCTGCAGATCTGCCATCTCCGCTCTGCTCTTGGGCTTGTGTAGGTCATATTTCACATCCCTCAGAGCATAACTCTAAAGCATGGGGTAAAGAAGACTGGCCCCAGCCTTCACTGAAGGAAAGCCCCAGGACACCTGAAGCCTCTGGCTCTGAGCAGAGGTTCTCCGGCCAGACGGTTGCCTGCTGGGATCAGTAACAACAAAGCCTGACACAAGGGTCAAGACATCACAAGCTATAAATTGTTCAGATTCTTTTTATGTAGGGTGTGGGATCCCAAAAGTGAGCTCATGCTCCTCTAAATTCCATGCTCAGGCAATCTTCCTTAGTCATGCTCAAGGAAAACACTGACAAGACAGGAGAGTCCAGCTGTAACCCCTTCTCCCCTCCGTAACCTCTCTCCTACCCCGACTGCAGACTGGTGCTGGAGGAAGAGATGCAGAAGGAGAACCTATGAAGACCAAGTTGTCCAGTGAAGCTGTGGAGTCTCCTTCTCTGGAGAGATTCCAAACCCACCTGGACATTGTGATTCTGGACAACCTGCTTATGTAGCTCTGACACATACACACCCACCACAAAACACCTTTAGAGTACACCAGGGAAGAGGACAGTGCTGTTTGCACGCTGATGGATCCTTCTGAGCTTCCAGAAGCCTGCTGTGAACTGTTGAACACTCTCTGCTCATACTGATGACCGTGCAAATTCTAGCTCTGGTCTTCCTGGGAGTTAAGGGAACACTGATACCTCTTTGGATAAGACCCCAGTGCAAGCCAAACTGGGTGCTGCCCAATGAACCCGAAATTCAGGGTCACAATCAAAGTGTGGATGGTTAAAGGAGCTGGAATTGTTTAGTCTGAAGAAGGGAAGGCTGACAGGAGACCTTATTGCTCTCTACAGTACCCTGAAAGGAGGTTGGAGTGAGGCTGGTGTTGGTCTCATCTCCCAAGTAACTAATGACAGGACAAGAAGAAATGGCCTTAGGCCGTGTCAGGGGAGGTTTAGGTTGGATATAAGGAAAAAATTCTTTCCTACAAGAGTTCTGAGGCACTGGAACAGGCTGCCAGGGAGGTGGTGGAGTCACCACCACCAGATGTGTTCAAAGAATAAGTAGATGTGGCACTTGGGCCATGGTCTAGTGGTCATAGAGGTGCTGGGTAGAAGGTTGGACTTGATGATCTTAGAGGTATTTTCTAATCTTAAGGATAATAGTTCTAAGATTGATGCCCAAACCCAGCTGTGTACTTTCAGATTCATGTTGGCAGTTCCCTGAACATCTGCCTTTGTTATTGTTGCTCTGTGGTTATTTTTCCTTTGGCAGAGCTGAGCAAGAAGTAAAAGGCACAGCAACAAGGAAGGCAAAAATAAGCACAGGCATTCCAGAAGGCAGAATTTCAGTCAGCCATGACTCAGGAGAAGAAAGTGCCACCCACTGAACAGCAGAGACCACAGCTTGGTGTACAGCGGGCAGTGATGCTGGTGTGAGTCAGGAGCCACCCACGTCCCCACCCACACTGCTTCCTGAGGCACAGGGCACTCCTGGGGGGCTGCCACACAGCCTGGGGCTTGCTCAGCCTCTCCTGAGCACATGAGATGTGACAGGAACACATCCCTGGTGGCTTTGGCCTGAGATGTCTGCAAGTTGCCCTTGATCCCACCTGAAGCGAGTCCAGGGGACTCCCTCTGCACAGTAAGCTGCAGACCTGCAATAAAAATGTCACTGAGTCCCTGTCTGTTAGGAGACAGAGTCACCAAGGACTTCCCTTTGAACAGTTGTGATGGCAAAGAGCTGGGATCACCTCAGTGGAATGACAGCAACACAGTTCTGCTGCTGCTGCTACTGAATGCAGCTGCTCCAAAACACAGCTCACCTGCTGCTATTAATACTACACCATGTCAGCATCAGTGTTGGGAGACCTTAGCGTGGCCTTTCAGGATTTCAAGGGGCAAATTAGAAAGATGGAGACAGACTTCTGAGCAGGGTCTGTTTTCACAGGACAGGGAGTGGTGGTTTGAACTCAAAGAGGGAGATTCAGGCCAGAGAGGGTGGTGAAAGCCTGTCTCAGGTTGCCTAGAGAGGTGGCAGATGCCCCATCCATGGAACCACTGCAGGTCAGGCCATTTGTAGCTCTGAGTAACCTGCTCTAGTTGCAGATGTTCCTGCTGACTGCAGGAGGGTTGGATCAGGTGACCTTTGAAGGCTCCTTCAACCCAAGCCATTCCATGAGTCTTCACTACCTTTCTCTACCTTCATGATGGGTTCCATAGCAGAGATAATGTTCCATAGAATCCAGCAGAGCACCTACATGAGGATGGGCTTAAAATGCAGTGCAGCAAGTGACAGCAGACACACCCTGCCACAGACCTGCTGACACTTCTCAGAGATCAGCAACCATCACCTGAACACAGTAACTGAGTCGTCTGCCCAAGTGCCAAGCTTCACAGCTCACACCAAAACTCTAGAGCTACCTAATCCCAGACCACAAACTGCAGCCAAAACCCGAAAGCAGAAGTGAGGCAAGGAGCCAAACAAGGAGCACATGAGAAGGAGGCACAAAATGAACAAGTGAGGTTGGATTTGCTGTGACACAACCCCCCTCTGTCACGGTGTACTCACCGCCCTGGAATTCAGCTTCTCGAGGATGCGGATTGCCCTTCCTCAGCGCTCTCCACGTCCTCTTTTGCACGTGTTGCAACCAACCGCCTGCCCTACAAACCACTTTGGACTGGAAAGCCTGTCGGCAGCACGTCCTTAGCTGTGCTGCTTTCTCCCTGGATGTCCTTACCTTCTTGCAGAGAACCATCTGGTGATCAAAGAGAAAGAAAACACGCTGCTGGTTCCGTCCATAAGGCTGGTAAATCCAGGACATCTCGCCCGTGTAGATCAGCTCTGAGCTGCGGTCCAAGATGTCATCTCCCTAGAGGGCACAGAGAAAGAGGCCAAGTGAGGCACAGAATCATAGCACAGAACAGTAGGGCTTGGAAGGGATCTCATTCAGTCCAATTCCCCTGCTCAGGCAGGTATGCCTAGATCAGGTTGCCCAGGATTACAACGTGCAGGTGAGTCTGGAATCTCTCTAAAGGAGAAGACTCCACAAGCTTTCTAGGCAGCCTGCTCCAGGGCTCCAGCACCCTTACAGCAAAGAAGTTTCTCCTTAAGCTCAAGTGAAACCTCCTGTGTTCTAGTTTGTACATGTTGCCCCTTGTCCTATCATTGGGCATCACTGAAAAAGCCCAGCCTGATCCTCATGGCCCCAACCCTACAGCTCTTGCTGAGCATTGATTAGATCTGCTCTCAGACTACTCTTCTCCAGGCTCAGCAGCCCCAGGGCTCTCAGCCTTTCCTCCTCACAGTGATGCTCCAGGCCTCTCAGCATCTTCCTAGGCTCCACTGGAATCTCTCCAGCAATTCCTGTCTCCTTTGAACTTGGGAGCCCAGAACTGGATTCAGTAATCCAGATGTGGTCTCACCAGGACAGAGCAGAGGAGGAGGAGGAGGAGAACCTTCCTCAAGCTGCTGGCCACACTCCTCTTCATGCACTCCAGAATACCATTGGCCTTCTTGGCCAGCAGAGCACATTGCTGGTTCACGGTGAAGTTGTCCACCAGCACTCCCAGATCCTTCTCCATGAAGCTGCTTTCCAGCTAGGCAGCCCTTCACCTGTACTAGTGCAGGGGGTTGTTCCTCCCCAGGTGTAGGACTCTAGACTTGCTGTTGTTGAATTTCACAAGGTTCCCTTTTGGCCAGCTTTCCACTGCTCCCAGCGAGGGCAAAGGGATGGGGATGAGCAACAATTAAACAACATTTTGGTCCTTCTACAGCTCTCAAAGCCATCCCATCTCACTTCAGACTAGAAACTGGAGGTAGGGAATTATTCTGGAGAAAGGGAAATTAAGGAATTAAGTGTGGACATGAAGCACAGTCACCAGGCTCCACATTGCAATGAGCAAAGGGTTGCTCCATGTACTGTCCCAGTTCTCCCTCGCCAGGTAGCCCCAAACCCTGGATTTTGTGGCTGGTGGTGGTGGCATCCTCAAGCCTCTTCCTCCTACCCACGACAGAGCTACTTTGTATGCAGAGTAACAAATTCCTTGTAAACAGCATCCCAAAGCATCTCCTCCTGAAATGTGACCAGCAACTGAAGTCATCTACACTGGGATATCCACTCCCTCACCAGGGAGGCTGCCAAAGCTCACCCCTCCAGACTGCTGCCTCTCTTCCCACTCCTCCTCCCTTCTCCCATAGCTCATTAGAGCTCCCCCCCTCCAAAGAACTGTCTGGACCACCCTGGCTCCTCTGGCAGCCTCCAGCCCCACCCCCAGCTGGCTGCCAGAATGTCCTCACCCTTCCTCAGCCTGCAGCTAAGGCTTGTTTTCCTCTCCACTGTTTTTCTGAAGGATTCCTGAGCAGATGGTCTTGCGAGCGCAGCGCTCGCTCTCCCACTTGCCGAGAGAACAAATGCACTCACCCTCCACTAATTGGGATGAGCTGGACTTTTTTAAAAAGTTAATTAAGATCTATTTATTAAAAAATGGGTGAATTCACCACCACCTGCCCTGTGGGCATCTCAGTGTGCATCTCACTCTGGAACACCACAGAAGGCAGCAGGATGGCTTCAGCTAAAAGGTAAAGGAGAAGGGTTCAGGAGTGAAAGAGAGAAAAGCTTTTTTTTTGGTGCTTTTTGGTTCTGAAACTGGTGCAGCTCTGGCTTTGATGCCGAACTAGCACCAGCTCCTGGGACAGAACCATCCCAAAATCTCAGCAAACAGCTTGTAAAGGATCCTCTGGCTAAGAGGGGCCATCAGGACAGACATACTCGATGGCGCTGAGCACACTTGTGGGTGCCAAAGCAATCAACAGTCATCCCCACTCCTAAGTTCTCAGTGAGGATTTGACTGCTCTTCAAGTCAGTGTGTCATTAACCTCACAGCATCCATTGGAAGTGACCACCTGAGTCCCTGGGACCTGTGGCAACAGCAACTCCATGAAGTAGTTGCATCCTGCTTAGCTGGCTCTAAGATGAGCCGGCGTGTGCCCGGGTGGCCAAAAGGCCAACCAGCATCCTGGCCTGGATCAGCAGTAGTGTGGCCAGCAACGGGATGAGAGAAAATGTTCTCAAATTGCACCAGAGGAGGTTTAGGTTGGTGATTAGGAGCAATTTCTTTCCTGCAGGAGGGGTCAGGCATTGGAACAGGCTGCCCTGGGCAGTGGTGGAGTCCCCATCCCTGCAGGTGTAAAAGAACTGTGTGGCCATGGCACTCTGGGACATGGTTTAGTGTGGTGGTGTTGGCCTGACAGTTTGACTCAATGATCTTTGAGGCCTTTTCCAACCAAAGCAATTTTGTGACCATCATGCTGTAGCACAGCTTTCACAACTGCCTCAGTGAGCAGTCTGTCCAACTCTCCATAGCACTTTGGTGGCTGTGGCATCTGAAGGACTTATCAGGGAGAACTTCCTGAGAACATGGAAGCTCATTCCCAGAAGGGATGGGCTCTGTAGCGAGTATGGTGGCAGGGTTTGATTTCAGCCATGGCACCCCCTGGCTGCTGTGACAGCTGAGGACAGCTCGTACCCAAGTCCTTACAACAAGAAGCCTGTGAAGAAAACACAGCAGCTCCAGCAATGGAGGCTTCTCCTGGCTACACATCAGCTTCTGGGAAGATCAGCACAAGCCCATGGATGGGAGTTTTATGAGCGCGGCTGAGGCTGGAAGAGGCTGGGCTGCTAAAAATAGAAAGACAGTTTTTTTTTTTACTCCTGTGGTAGCATCTCAAGCCTGAGGACACACAGAGGACTCTGTAAACACTTCTACTTGATTAGCTGAAGCCAAACTGTGTAGTCCCTGCGAGCAACATAACCCAAGAAGAGGCAGATCTGAGGCGATGGGATTTGTATTGCGTTTTTTGTGTTGGGAAAACAATTCCTGCCTAGAGTCTGTAGGCTAGAGAGAGCTGATTTCCATGGCTTAGCCCCTTTGGGGGCTGCACATAGTTTTGGACTAGCTCATGGCTGGCCAGCCCCTGCCCTCAAGAGCAGCATCTCCACAGCCCTTGCTGCTCCTCAAGGCCTTGGCTGCTAGAGCAGGACACAAGCCTGGTTGTGCCACCAGAGCCTCCTACAGCAAATGCAATCAGCCTTAAAAGACATTTTTTTCTTCCCCCTTGCCCCACAGTTACACCACCTCTTTAAACAGCAGGAACTGCCTTCTCCTAGCAGTGTCCCTAGAGGGGAGCTCATGGGCTCAGTTGTAGGGAGCTTTTCTGCTGTACTGCTGACATAACTACCTCGGTATGACTCAAAATTTGGTCCTGACTTGAGGCTTCTCCCAGTCCTTTACTAAGGTCAAGTCCTAGGACTGGAATCTTCCAATTCTATACAAAACTAGGAAGAAAAAAAGTATTTTCCTTCCCCCCTCCCCTCCCAAGAAGCTGGATCATCTACATCCTTCTGCAAGAGGACTCTGAGCAAACTGATCTAGACCAAGATGTCCCTCACCACAGTGGGGGGCAACCTAAATGACCTTTATAGGTCACTTCCAACCCAAACCAGTCTGTAGTTCTATAAAATACTGCTAAAAAAGGACAAAGCTGAACTTCTAGTTCCTCTGAACTGGCACATGTCCTGCTGACTTCAACAGAACCCAGCAGTAGAAGGGCCAAGAGAAGACCATTTGAGCTCCTCAGGTCTCTTCCAACCTGAGTTATCATAGAATCATAGAATGGTAAGGCTGGAAGGGACCTCAAGGATCATCTAGTTCCAAGCCCCTGCCATAGGCAGGGACACCTCCCACTAGTACAGGTTACTCAAGGCCTCATCCAATCTTATCTTATAAGCCTGTAAGCAAAAGCCTCAGCTCTCCTCATCCTGCATCACACAAGGGGCAGCAAAAAGCAAGGTGACTCCTCTCTTCTTCATGCAGTCACAGGCAGAGCCCAAGTCCTTAGTGTGCAGTAATGGGAGCAGAAGGTCACCCAGACCTAGGCTGGATGTGTGCTGCATGCTCCCTCGAGCCTGCCAGCACTACATGACATAAAGTCCTGGGGCTAATCCTGGCTGTTTCAGCAGAGGGTCAGCTCTGCTGCTGCTGCTGAAGAAGGATGTTGATCACCAGCTGCCTAGTTATGCTATAGGTGACCACCATGTTCTGGAAAGAACTGGGAGGAACCAGAGGGTTTTCTATTAGTGTCATGGAAGAAGTGCTGTTGGGAGCACCAACATGGCATGAAAGAGCATCTCACAAAATCACAGAACAGTAGGGTTTGGAAAAGACCTCTGAAGATTGAGTCCAGCCTTCCTGCCAGACCAGGACTGCCTAAAGCAGATCACACAGGAACATATCCAGGTGGGCCTTGAAAGTTTCCAGAGATGGAGACTTCATTGGCCTGTTCCAGTGCTCTGCCACCCTCACAGTAAAGAAGTTCTTCCTCACATTTAGATGGAACTTCCTATGTTCAACTTCATGTCCATTGTTACTTCTTGTCCTGTCACTGGGGCCCAGTGAGAGCAACCTGGCCCCATCTTGCTGACACCCACCCCTTAAATATTTGTAAGCATTAATAAGCTCCTGCTCCTTCTTCCCATGAGCAACCCCTGAGCAAGACACTGCCCCGTGCTCAGAAACACTTAGCAGCCCATCAGACCTGCTGCTCCGTGCTCCAGCCCACCTCCCAAGACAGCTCTCTGCTGTAACTGCTGGGCACAAGATCCCTTTTCCAAAGCAGCATTCAGCACACTGGGCTCTCTCCTGCCTGCCACTGCTGTTGGCTAATTAGAGATTGACAGGCTGATTAGCACCCTGGGCTAGGGAGAGAGCAGCAAAAACAAAGTGAGAGAAATGTCCTCTTCATCAGGCTTGGGTTTTGATACCTTCTGTTGCTGGAAGGGAAAATAAGAAGAAGAAGGAGGGGAAAAAAAACCCTAAAAATTCCCAAACCAGAAGGATCTGTTTGAGTCTGTGATGCAATTTGTCTCCCAGGAGGATATCTCATCAGGCTGTCCTCACTTGGAGAACAGTCTGTTGGTTTGATGTATCTTTTTTTTTTTTCCATGTCATTCTTGGATTCCATAATGTAATATCAGGCTGAGGCCAATTACGATGCATTACATAATTAAGGGCACTAAGTCTTGATTTAAAGGACCTGTAAATAATGAGAAGGGGAAGAAATTTAAAAGGACATCATTCATTAGATTTCCTAATTCTATTTTTTTTTCCCTTTCATGTAAATTTAATACTTGTGAAACCTGCCAAAGTGGCAACTGGTGGGAATCTTTCGTAGGAATATCTGGAGAGCTACATAAACCAAAGTCCTCTGTTTAAAGAGCAGGTTGAAAACAAGTCAGGCTGGTGAATGAGGCTCTCTGCTGCACCAAACATCCCCACCACTTGCTCGGGGACCTCCAGTTCTGCAATCTGTCCAGAGAACAGCAACAAAGCTTGTGAGGAGCAGCTGAGGGAACTGTGACTGTCAGTCTGGAGAAGACGAGGCTGAGGGGAGACCTCAACAATCTCTACAAGTCCCTGAAAGAAAGTTGGAGCCATGTAGGGGCTGGTCTCTTCTCACAAGGAACAAGTGATAGGACAAGAGGAAATGGCCTCAGTTGCCCCAGTGGAGGTTTAGGCTGCACATGGGGAACAATTTCGTCACCAAAAGGGTTGTTGAGTCCTGGCCCAGGCTACCCAGGGCAGTGGTTAGGTCTCTGTTTCTGCAGGGCTTTAAAAGCTGAGGTGCTGAGGGACATGATTCAGTGGTGACCTGGGTGCTGGGCTAATGGCTGGACTTGATGGTTGACCTTTGAGGTATTTTCCAACCAAAATGATTCTGTGATTGTAGAATGTGCTGCTCTTTCACTCCTGGTGCCTCAACTGTGTGCCTTTAAGGACAGCAGTGCCCAAAATGGGGCTTGGCAAGGACTCAGCAGTGATGATGTGCTTGGTGGAAATAATTTCTTTATCGTTCTCACGTGTGTGTGTGCATCTAGCCATTACCCACCAGCCTTTGAGATCTGTAATTCTCTCTCTGAAGAAGGGACCAAGCATGTAATGGCTGCCCAGGATGGGCTCTACTTGTCCCGTCTGAAGTCTTGATCCAGAGGAGACTTCACAGGCTGTTGTCAATCAGTTCCAGCTGAATTTATGTGCTGCTTTCACCTGCCTGCAATTCATTGTCACTGATCTGATCTCAGGGTATTTAACTATGAGCAAGGGGATGGATGCTGAGCGAAGGGAAACAGAGGTTGAACATCAGGAAGCACTTCATAACCACGAGAGCTCTCAGACATGAAAGGGCTCTGCAGGAGGTGGTGGAAGCCTTAGATTCTGCACCGTTAACCACTGAAAGGACAAAAGGCAGTGAAGGATTTGGTGTAGGCAAGGGCAGCACCTCGGCAGGTCTGTTTAGATATTGGCAATTCAAAATAAAGAGGTGAGTCACACATGGCAAGAGTCCAAGCCAGGCTTTTTGGGCGAGGCCATGTTCCTCCGAATTGTACAGGGCCACGTTTCAAAGCGCTTGGGATGATTTCTCATTTACAGCAGGCAGGGAGATCAGAATCTTCCCTCCAGGTTCTGCTCAGTCATTGACTTGTACAAAGCAGCCAAAGCTGCCAAGAATTCCTCATGGCCTGCCTGCCATAGAAGCTTATCAGCTGCCTCTGGAGTCAGGCCACCCTCTTGTGGTCCCATTTGTGATTTAAACCATCAGACCTTGCTTAGGTGACTTCTTGGACAAAAAGAAACAAACACATCTGCTTAAGTCAAGGATACTCACATGCAGCAGTGCCTGACCCTGAAATTCACCTTCCCGAGGCTGTACAGACAACCTCGAGGGATTAAAAATGATTCCTGAAACACTCAGGCACAACTCCATGGGAGTCAGTAAAATCTCTTCTGCTTAAATTAGCCAGGACATGCCCCCAGCTTTCCCTGTTTGTGTTAGGCTCAGCAACCACAGAATCACAGAATTGCTTTGCTTGGAAAAGGCCTCTGAGATGATTGACTCCACTGGACCTCTGAGCAATACCGACAGCAGGTTTTGCTGTATGATGAGAAGCTGAAGGATGCTGCTGTAATATTCTACTTAAAATTTGGAATAGTTGGGGAAGAAGAAAATTTTTTAAATCCTGGAAGAATGATTTGGCAAGTGCTGAGGACAGGATGGAGATAAAGAATGGGTACTGCTGAGCAGGAATGAGTTATAAAGCACCTGGCTAAAGCTAAGCAGGAGTGAATTATCAAGGAGAGGGCCAAATAAAAATGAATTATCAACTGAGCTAATGGAAGAGAGAAAGAAATGGCTGTTCCACAGGTCCTGCATGGAGGTCACCTTGGCTCTCCACTCACACATGAATATTCACTGACTTGGAATTGATCCGTCCCCAGTCTAGAAGTATTTACAGCGAAGGTCTGGGCACTCCTACAACGACACACGGAACACACCGAGGGCTGGAGATGCACCTGACGGTCCTCTGCCTCCTCCAGTGCCATTTCGAGCTCTGAGGATCAGCCTGTGTGTCAGTGACAGACAGTTTCTTCAAAGTACTCAACAATCAAGCAAATCTTCTGCCTTCCTTGCTCTCTGAATTTGAGACTCAGCTGTGATTGCTGCATGTAATGTTTTACCAGGAGGTGCAGGGTTGAATCCAACCTTCCTTGTAGCAATGAAACTAACTCAACAGAGTTGAATATCAAGTTGTGTATCAAGGATACACAACCAGGTGATCCATCTGGATTTCCCTTCTCCTCCTTGCCATCTTAGAAGGTTTCCATACTGGGAGGATCTCCTTCTCCCCACCTCCCTAGATCCTTCCAGTATCTGGAGGGGGCCTCCAAGAAAGCTGGTGAGGGGCTTTTTACAAGGGCTTCTTGTGACAGGAGGGAGGAAAATTTAGACTGGAGATGAAGAAGAAATCCTTTACAGGGAGGGTGGTGAGACACATGAACAGGCTGCTCAGAGAGGCTGTGGATGCTCCCCCTTGGAGGTGTCTAAGGCCAGGTTGGACAGGGCCCTGAGTGACTTGGTTTAGTGGAAGGTGTCCCTGCCCATGGCTGGAACTAGATGATCTCTAAGGTCCCTTCCAACCCAAAGCATTCTATGTAGCTATGACTTTCCAGAGGAAAAAAAGAATTAGAAAATAATTAAGAGGATGTCTGCATATTTGCTGAGTGCTAACTTAGATGGCATGATCCAACTGACTTGGATGTGGAGTTATTCCAGATCTTCCTGACTCTGAGGAGGAAGAAACTCTGAGGTCCTACTCAGTAAACACATGGATGGGTGGCAGCTCAGAAAGGGATTTACGACAGCATTGATCCTCACTTTGCTTCAAAACCTCTATTTACAGATTACATCCATCAAATTACTTTAAAGAAACTCAGGGATGAAAAGAGAAGCAGAACATGGTTTTAGTCTGGCTTAAATCCTGCAGGAGCCTGGAGGTCTGCTAGTAAGGCATCCCTCTGCTGATTTTGCCTTGCCTGTGCTTCTCAGCTCCTTAATTATACGCTCGCTACACACAGGGGTGGTTCAGAAACATCTTGAAGTGGGTACTCATTTTAAATGTGCAAACAGCATCTCTCACTTCAGCTTAATGTTTTGGCTTCTAATCATGAAGCAACTGCCAGCAGACTTTGCTCCATTTTCCTAACCTGCACAATTCCCAGGGCTTTTTGCTCCCTCTTTCCCTACTCCTTTCCCAGTGCCAGAGCACACAGAGCCACCATGCACACAGAGGTTGAGCCAAATCCCACCTAGACCCTGGACAACAGCACTTCTACCACAAGTCACTCCAGATTTCTACTGATCATTTGGAACTGCACCCTGGATTTTCTTCAGTGCACCATTAATGTTTTACATCTTAAGGATCATCTCTAAAGTCTGTGAAGATCTGTTCTCTGTCCCAAGCTTAATCCCCTGGCTAGGTTGTGTAAAATCAACTAGGCATGAGGTGTGCCAGAGCCCTGGAGCAGGCTGCCCAGAGAGAAGTTGTGGAGTCTCCTCTGGAGAGATTCCAAACTCAGCTGGCCATTGTGATCCTGGGTGAGCTGCTGTGGATGACCTTGCTTTGGCAGGGCAGTTGGACTGGATGATCTCCAGAGGTCACTTCGAACCCCCGCACTGTGCAGGGATTCTGGGATATGGTCTTGGATAATTCAACAAACAGCATGGAATGTACATTTTCCAGGTCTATAGCACCTCTCTCAGGGTTGAGCATCTTACTGTACCTCCCAGTCCAGAACAGATGCCTGCCACTGAGCTATCTTGTCAATGTTCTCCAGCCTCCGCTTCCGCTCGTTGATCTGCAGAGTCACGTTCCTCATGACGGCCAGAGCAGCAGCCACGTATCTGTAGTCACTGTGGAAGGCACAAGAAAAGCCCATGAACCAGAACCTGATGTGCAGTGGAAATGCAGAGCTCTGTCATTAGCAGCAGCAGGATCTCAGACAGAAATGCAGGTAGGGTTTGCCACTCATTACCAGGATACTGTATTTTTCCCATCAGCGATGTCTTTCTGCATGACCACAGATGAGCAGCTTGCTGCACACTGAAATGTCATGTCTGTGAGACAGAGAAGCCAGCCAGCTCCTCAGCTGGCTTGCAACAGCCCAGCCTCTACCAACCCAACATGAACCAGTTGTGAATATTGCTCCTTAAAGATTCTCAGCTCAAGAGCATCCTAACAGAAAATGTAAAATGTTTAAGGCCTGTGTCTCTGGGGTGGATTTTCCCAAGAAAAAGTGAAAACTCTGCACAGAGTTTCTAAGTTGGAAAAAGGAAGAGTGATGAGAGGGGCAATGGCTTTGAGCTGCAAGAGGGGAGATTTAGATTGGAGATTAGGAAGAAATTCTTTACAGTGAAGGTGGGAAGACACTGAACAGGCTGCCAGGAAATCTGTGGCTGGCTTCCTCCCTGTCCAACACCACACTGGACAAGGCATTGAGCAACCTGGCCTAGTGGAAGGTGCCCCTACCCATGGTAGGGAGGGGTTGGAACTAGATGATCTTTAAGGTCCCTTCCAACCCAAACCATTCTAAGATTCAAAAATGGCTTTTTGAGCAGACACAAAGCTGGAGCCTTCCAAGCCATGAGGTGACTCCAGAAGTGGCACCGACCAGATAACCCATGACATTCACTCTTACTGCAGCCTTCAGGTGAGCAAATCAAAGCAATTGTTGGTTGTGGTTTTTTGTTTTGGTTTTTTTTCCCCTTGGATGGACCTGTGAGAGTAATAACAATGAGTGAAAACAGGCTCCTGCCAGGGCCAGTGAAGATGATGATCAGTCTTTTCAAAAAGTGATGCTGAAATCAATGCCATTGATTTCTGCCCTGTGCCTCCTTCTCCATTCCAAGGAACTTTAATGTTCATTTCAACTGGAAAGACAGACAAGGCCAGCTGCCATAACACCACCATAATTTATTATTAACTGAAGGCTTGGTATTGATTGCTGACTAATGAGAAAACCTGCCATCTGGGCAGCTGCAGGGGAATGGGGTATTGATTATTGCTAAGAGCTGCACTGCTGACAGCTAAAATAGGGGTGGATGCTGTGAATTAAATCCCCATGTGATCCAAACAGGATAAACATCAAGAAACAATCACAACATGATCTACCACAAAATATTACTTGATGCTTTGTCCTCCCATTCCATACAATTGTTTCAGTTGGGAAAAATCTCTTAAGGTCACTGAGCCCAAGCTTCAACCCAACACCACCATAGCCGTCATCAAACCATGTCCCAGAGTGCCATGTCCACACTTTTCTGGGACACCTCCACAACCTCCCTGGGCAGCCTATTCCAGTGCCTGACTGCTCTTGCAGGAATGAAATTTTTCCTAATATTCATCCTAACTCTCCTCTGGCACAATTCCAGGCCATTTCCTCCTCTCCTTCTCTCACCTGGTACCAGGGAGAAGAGACCAAACCCCACCACACTGCAACCTCCTTTCAAGGAGTTGTAGAGAGAGGTGCAGGGTTTAGAGACAGTCACTAATTATCTCCTAGCAGTGATACTTATGCAAAAGAAGGGAGGCTCATGTCAGCCCAACCCTTCATAAACTCTCTACTGTCTCACATAATATACCCATACACTCCTAACTCCAGCTCTGCTCCACAGCAGCAACACTCAGGACACAGCAAAACACACTTAGGACCTTCGTATATTTAATTCATATGAAGCTGGAGTAAATCTTTCAGAGGTGAACAGATGCAGCTCTGTGAAAAATTCAAATGACTCAGTCTCAAAAAAATCAACAATTGAAGGCAGTCAGGCTCTGGAATCATCTCCACACCTGCCTCCACGCAGACTGGGTCATAGGTGTATGAACAGCACATGGACCTGGTGCTTGGGGACACGGTTTAGTCGTGACCCAAGGTTGGACTGGATGATCTTGAAGGTCTCTTCCAACCACAGATATTCTGTGATTCTGTGAATTGTTTTGGATGGAAAAGACCTTTAAGATCAATTCCAACCTTCAACCCAACACCACCATGGCCCATTAAATCATGTCTCAAAGGGCCATGTCTGCACATTTCCTGAACACCTCTAGAGGCAGTGACTCCACCACCACCCTGGGCAGCCTGTTCCAGTGTCTCACCACTCTTGCAGCAAAGAAATTGTTCTCAATCTCCAACCTAAACCTCCCCTAGAACAATTTTAATGCCAATCAGGCTGTGGTTGTTCTTGGTAATGCTAATTCCCTAATTCCAACATTCTGTTTGGAGAAGAAACTCCATGCACATTGGGCTTTTTTCCGCACAATAACGAAGAAAGAATCATGATTGAACTCTCTGGGCTCCAAGCCCACATCTGGGGCAGAGCTGGCAAAAACTCAGAATTAAAAATAAGAGAAGGAAAGCGTTTGGGCAGTGCAATAATGGCAGGATAGCACTAAGTATGAAATTAAGGTAAATAGATTGTCAGTTATACTGGGGCTGCAGTGACCTCTTTCCAGTGCTCAAGCAGAATGCAAGTTGAGACTCATGCCCAGTATCACTTGCTAACTAGGGGAAGAGTGGTCAGGCTTCTGGTTTCAGCTCTGTTGTCCTGACCTGGCACAGGACAGATCCACAGCTCCAGAAGCACAATATTAGTGAAGAGGAAGGGGAAAAAAAGCCCTGGGAATATGATGTCCATCAGTTACAGGAAGTGAAGGTAGCTGCTTTCCTTGGGAGTCCTGGTCCTTTCTGAGTTTTGCCTGACTCTCTAAATGGCTCCATTGATTTGAATTCTATTTTCTACATATTAAACTCTAATCAGAGTGCCTAAGAGACTCCTAATCCAGCCAGTGACAAGCCTGATTTCATTGCAGTATTAGTCCACTCTATAATTTTCCAGCTTCTGTTTCAGGCTCCCAATCCAATTGTGAGCACTGTCAAACTGCATGAAGACGACTCTCCACCTGATAAATGAAACTCCCCAGCTGGTTTCCAGTTTCTCTCATTCTCCAGATCTCACCTGCCAGTACTGTGTCTAGCTCTAGGGAACTCAACATAAGAAGGACATAGACCTGCTGGAGCAGGTCCAGAGGAGGGCCATGAAGATGATCAGAGGGCTGGAGCACCTCTCTTATGAAGACAGGATGAGAGAGTTGGAGCTGTTCAGCCTGGAAAAGAGAAGGCTCTGGGAAGACCTTACAGCTGCATTTCTATATCTGAAGGAGACCTACAGGAAAGCTGGAGAGGGACTGTTTAGAAGGACTTGTAGACACAGGACTAGGAGTTTGAAGCCAGAGCAGGGTAGAGTCAGATTGGACATCAGGAAGAAGTTCTTCACAATGACAGTGGTGAAATACTGGAACAGATTGCTCGCCAAACCCCTCTGGGAAAGAAATTGTTCAACATGTCCACCCTAAATCTTCCCTGGTGCAACTTCAGCCCATTTCCTCTTGTCCTGTTGCTTGTTTCTTGGAGAAGAGACCAGCCCTCACCTGGTTCCGACCTCTTTTCAAGTTGTACAGAGCCAGAAGGTCTCCTCTCATCCTTTTCTCCAGGTTGAACAACCCCAGGTCCTCAGCTGCTCCTCACTAGACCTTTTCTCCAGACATTTACCAGTTTTCTTGTCCTTCTCTGGACCCATTCCAGCCCCTCAAAGTCCTTTTTGTAGGGAGTGGCCCAAAGCTCACCTCTGTGTGTGCACCTCAGCCTGTTTCTGTGTTGTCACACCACTCCCCCACAACTCAGTAAGCTCCCCAAGGCATGCCCACACCACCAGAAGCACACCAAGCCTTTTGCTGGCTTGCTGTGCAGGATGAGTTTCATCTGTGCACTGTGTTACAGCTTCAGGGGGCTTGCTCTTTCCTAGTGCAAGGCAAACAAAGGTAGTCCTGTTCTCCCTTCCCAGAAAATGAAGGAACAAGAGAAATGAAGCATCCATGGCTGTGTCCTACCACTGAGACAATCCAGTAAAAAAGAGTTCTCAGGCTGAATCAACTAATTGTTGCTCAACCACAGGAAAGGCCCAGGCTTCCCCAAAATACGACTGTATCTGACTACTTCACATGTTGATTTTAAAACATCCCAAAGGAAAAAGGAAGGTACTCCCCAAATAATTCAAGCCTTGTGTAATCATACTGCCCACATCCCTTTTGGCATCACTACCAAGTAACTTGGAGGTCATTTTACGCACAGACCTCTTCTCTCTGAGGCTCTCAATGTCTTCCAACCCTACACCACATCTGAATTCACACTGTAAGTACTGTGAAGACATGGTTGGTAAGGGAAAAAGCCACAAGATTTGGGGATCCCAGAGCTGCTTTCTGATACTTTAACGTTCCCACGAGTCCACTCCAAATTTAATTTAGTCTCATTATAAAGAGAAAAACAGAAATTGGATCTGGACCCAAATCTATTTCCAAATTGGTGGTGGCAAAACTCATCCCCTCCTGCTTTCTGAGACTTGTGTATGTTGCCTTGCCTGATGGTGGCAAAGATGCAAATATCAAACAGGCTCCCCAGGGAGGTGGATGAATCTCCATCCCTGAAGGCATTTAAAAGACACAGAGATGTGATGCTGAGGGACATGGTTTAGCACCAGGCTTGGTAGAGTTAGATAATGGTTGAACTTGATGATCTTAAAGGCCTTCTCTAACCAAAATGATTCTGTGACTCTATGACTTAGAAACAGGCATTCAGTGAATGGGAATCGAACTCGTGAGCCAGGACAAAGCAAATCAAGGCATCTCCTTGCTCATCTCAGGTCTCTTTCCCTTTCAGAGTTGGATTTGGGGAAAACCCAAACAACTGCAGAAGTTTCTGAAACATCCACAGTCTTTTGTGTTCTCTGAGGCACTTCCACTTCAATGGGTTCTGGAAAAGCAAAGAAAATTGGCAAGGCAGAAGAAAATCTTCTCTTAGGGAGCCTGATTCTTCTATCACCTTATTTTTATAGAAGTATAGCCCGAGTGATACCATAGGTATTGTTCTTGGTTTGCATTATGTCAAGGAGTCAGGCTGATTGCCCTCACCAACAGCAAAAGTGACCCTAGAAAATTTGGGCAGTAACCAAGTACTGGGTACCACACTGAGCCAAAACCCAATGGCAAAAGCAGGAATGGAATCAGGCTGAAGAGCTGGGAAGGTTCTGAATTCTTCTGTGATCTAAGCATATTCAGGTTGGAGTTGTGGACTGACTGCTATGTGCTGAGGTCCTCTTCAGGATAAAGGAATGGAACACTGCTTCCAATTCTGGGGTCCCCAGCACAAGAAGGACATTGAACTGTTGGAGAGAATCCAGAAAAGGTCACTAAGATGATGAGTGGAACACCTCCCCCACAGGGGCAGGCTGGGAGAGCTGAGGCACTTCAGCCTGGAGAAGTGAAGGCTCTACAGAGACCTTAGAGTACCTGAAGGGGGCTGCAAGAAAGCTGGAGAAGGACTTTTTACAAGGGCCTGTAGTGAGAGAACAAGGAGTAATGGAACAGGGTACATTTAAACTGGATGTTAGGAAAAAAGTCTTTACAGTGAGGGTGGGGAGACACTGGAACAGGTTGCCCAGGGAGTTTGTGGGTGCTCCTTCCCTGGAGGTGTTCAAGGCCAGGCTGGATGAAATGCTGAGCAACCTGAGCTAGTGGAAGGTGTTCCCACCCATGTCAGGGGTGTTGGAGCTGGATGATCTTTAAAGTCCTTTCCAACCCAAATCATTCTGTGACTCTGTGAAGTATGAGCCTTTCTGAGCTCTGAATGCTAATTAGGGAACTCTTCTAATGTAACAGGGTCATCAGAAAGTACATCCAAGGGTAATTAGTTCACATGTCTGATTACAACAGAGAAGAGCTTGGCTCCACTGAGCACCAGAGCTTTGAGGAGCTTTCTAAATGTCTGCTGAACCTTTGCCCCCCTTCAATTATACAAGATGTCATGGAGAGAAGAGCTGGGCGGGAGAAAAAAACAGCAAACTCCCAAGCCCTGTGCACGTGTGGAGGGCAGGGAGAGAAGCAGCAAGCAGAATCCTTCCACGGGATAAGAGGTGGACCCACCTGTGATCCTGTGCAGTGTACTTCAGAAGCTCCGCCAGCTGCAGTGGGTATTTGCAGATCTTCTGCACGGGCGTGAGAAGGAACCCGTCGATGGCGATGTCGATCATCTGCTGCAAGAGGCGACAGGCTTCGAAGAAATGCTGGTACCTGCTGTCCTTCATCAGCTTGGAAAGCTCCATGCATGCATCCAAATGGTTGTTACAGTACTCCGAGTAGATCCAGAAGCCATCTTGCTGTGAGGGGCAGGAGAAAAGGCATGGACACAGACAGGAGGGCACATCAGAGAAGTGCTGTGAGCGGTCAAGCACCCACCTTGCCGGCAAGATCATCTTGCAACGAAAGAAGTTCAGTAACTCAAGAGGGAGGAAGGGCCCCAGCACTGCAGGTGTGGTCTCAGAAGAGCAGAGGGGGCAGGATCCCCTCCCTCCACCTGCTGCTCATGCTGCTGGGACACAGCTGGCTTTAGGCTGGGAGTGCACAGTGCTGGCTCATGAACAACTTTTTCCTTCTCCACAGGGCTGCTCTCCAGCCCTTCTTCATTCCTAGTCTGTGCTGATACTGGGGATTGCCCTGACCCAAATGAAGGACTTTGCACTTGGCCTTGTTGAACCTCATGAAGTTCAAACAGGCCCTCTTCTCCAGCTTGTCCAGGTCCCTCTGGATGGCATCCCCATTATATGGATGATTTGCAGATCCGTATCACAAGGTCTCAATGTCCTCATTCCTCAGTTTCCAAACGGCTAAACAGGAATAATTCCTCAGAGATTATTAGTCAGTTTTCAGCCCCTCTCTGATGACAGAGAAGTGTCAGATGTTCCCCTGAACAGTGGTAGTAATCCTTACTATTGTCACCAAAAATTAATTGACAGCACAGCCTCAAGACATGAAGTTTGTGCTGCTCATTCTCACCATGATTTCTTACATCTCTTCGGCACAGAGGTGGAATCTGATGCTGCTTTGGGAGCCAGCAGCAGAGACTTTGGGCTCTGCTACAAACGAGCAGCGTTAACACCATCATACAGCTTCTCACAGAGAAACCTGCTCTTCAATTAGAAGAGCAATGATGCTTAGGAGATGCTGTGAACCTCTTCAGGGATGACCTACTGAAGTTTCATGACTGCCTCTCCAAAAATGTCTCTAATTATAAATGAATTGTTGTTGTCAGCTCGGTCCTGATTGTAAGGAAGAGGTAACACAGCACAGGATCTGCACCCCAGGTTGGAGTACCTCGTAGGTAGGCTCTGACCCAGCACTTCCTTCTCCCTAAAGGAAAGCCAGGAGCTGCTTGAGTGTTATTGTCTTGACATATCCTGACATATTTACAACCCTGGCCAGTTTGTCAGCTCCTGTAGCACGTGGTTTATGTAACAGCACACTGGGCTGGGCAAAAGCCCCCAGGACTCTATTGTCAGCTAAGATGTCCTGTCCAATGTGCACTTAGTGTGAGCGAGTATCTGCCGCCCTGCAGCTACCCAGGCAGCAAGAAGCATGAGCTGGCACCTCCTCACCTGGCCCAGCAGCTCCAAAGGGGAAGGGAACTGAAACTGCAAGAGGTTTTCAACCCTTCCAAATGCAGTTTGGTGCATTTGTTCTCCTCTGCTTTTTGTGTGTAATGCACAACTCAGGCCTCTTTTTACTTCTCTGGACTTTCTTCCAACCCTCCGGTCATCGATAACCTGATCAGGATGGCCTGTGAGTGCCTGTTAAGTCATATTCTGAAGAGCAAAGTAAGTCAGCAAGCAGGTGTGGGACACAGAATCACATACTGGATTGGGTTAGAGGGACTTTAAAGCTCTAGTCCAGCCCCCTGCAGTCAGCAGGGACACCTGCAACTAGAACAGGCTGCTCAGAGCCATAACCACTCTGACCTAAAATGGTTCCAGGGATGGGGCATCTCCCACCTCTCTGGGCAGCTAGGGACAGGGTCTCACCACCATCAGCATAAAACATTTCTTTCTCTCCAGTCTGAATCTCTCTCTTTTAGTTTCAAGCCATCATCTGTTGTCCTGTCACAGCAATCCCTGATAAAGAATTCCTCCCCATCTTCCTGATCAGCCCCTTTAAGTCCTGAAAGACCACCAGGTCTCCCTGGAGCCTTCTCTTCTCCAGGCTGAACAAGGCAAACTCTCTCAGCCTGGCTTCACAGCAGAGGGCTTCCAGTCCTCCCATCATTGCTGTGGCCTCCTCTGGCCCTGTTCCAACAGAGCTGTCTCTGCTGAGGACTCTAGCCCCAGCACTGCAGGTGAGGTCTTAGCAAAGTGGAGCAAAGGAGCATTGTACCTACACAAGGTTAGTAAAGGTGGATGTGAAAACGCGTTGAGATTCAAATGTACTGGGGGATTACCCAAGTAAATGCTTCACTCTGAACTTCCCTTGCACATACACTGGATACACTCCCTCCTGGATACACTCAAAAGCAAGAAGAAGGCTTATAGAGAATGGAAGCGAGGACAGGGGACATGGGATGAATACAAAGATACTGTTGGTGCAGCCAGAGCTGTGGTAAGGAAAGCTAAGGCACAGCTCGAATTGAAATTGGCCAGGGACATTAAAGGGAACAAGAAGAACTTCTACAGGTATATTAGTGAGAAGAGGAGAACTAGGGACAATGTGGGACCCTTACAGAAGGAAAATGGAGAGCTGCTGACAAAGGACATGGACAAGGCTGAGGTGCTCAATGACTTCTTTGCCTCAGTCTTTAACAGCAAGGGCTCCAACCACAATGTCCAAGTTGCAGAGGGTAAAAGTGAGGACTGGGAGCAGGCAAATCTGCCTACTATAGTAGAAGATGATGTTTATGAGCTCCTAAGAAACCTGAATGTGCACAAGTCCATGGGGCCTGATGAGATCCACCCACGGGTCCTGAGGGAACTGGCAGA
>VWZE01025956.1:234774-275179 GCA_013396675.1 Eubucco bourcierii | reverse complement strand
CTGGGCTGCATCAGGAGAAGTGTGGCTAACAGGGCAAGGGAGGTGATTCTCCCCCTCTACTCTGCTCTGGTGAGAACCCACCTGGAGTACTGCATCCAGTTCTGGAGCCCCTATTACAAGAGGGATGTGGAGATTGTGGAGCATGTCCAGAGAAGGGCCACGAGGATGCTCAGAGTGCTGGAGCACCTCTGCTATGAGAACAGACCAAAAGAGTTGAGGCTGTTCAGTCTGGAGAAGAGGACGCTCTGAGGTGACCTTATTGTGGTCTTCCAGTATCTGAAGGAGGCCCATAAAAAAGCTGGGGAGGGACTTTTTAGGCTCTCAGGTAGTGACAGGACTAGGGGGAATGGAGCAAAGCTGGAGGTGGGGAGATTCAGACTGGATGTGAGGAGGAAGTTCTTCATCATGAGAGTGCTGAGAGCCTGGAATGGGTTGCCCAGAAAGGTGGTTGAGGCCCCATCCGTGGAGGTGCTTAAGGCCAGGCTGGATGAGGCTCTGGCCAGCCTGATCTAGGGTAGGGTGTCCCTGCCCATGATAGGGGTGGGTTAGGGGTGGGGTGGAACTAGATAATCCTTGTGGTCCCTTCCAACCCTGATTGATTCTATGATTCTAGGAGTGTAACTGAGCGCTGCTAAACTCAGTACTAAATCAGGCTCAACCTTTACCAGCCACCCAGCCAGAAGTCCTCTTCCATCCCCTCCAAGACCTCATATCCCTGCTGTTTGTCATGACAGCTTAAAATAAAGACCAAAGGGAATGGGGAATTCACCATGGTCAGTAGCATTTCTGCATCACATCAGGGGCTGGCTGCTATCTACTAGTTCTTCAGCACAGAAATCACCTCCACACAATCCACCCAGCAGCACTGGGAGGAGCTCAAGCTAGGTAACATCTGCCTACAGCCCCACTCCTCTCTTGCACAGACAGAAGAGTCACAGCATGCCATGCCCAAGGCCCAGGACGGCTGAGCTGTCCCCAGGCCTTACTGCAGCAAACAGATTGCTCTGATTAAAGCCAGCACAACAAAGCCCTCTCCAGCCAGGGACACCCCATTGTCTTCCAGATGAGAATGCCCATTTCAGTCCTCCTACTTCTTGAAGACAGGCAGCTGAATCATTTCCTGGTGCTCTACCCAGAGATAAGATTTATACCCTCAATACCATTTTGCATCAACTGAGCCTCAGAGAGCTCTTTCATATCTGGGACACATCATTAGGTGCTGTCAATCAGTGTCACCCCACAGATGCCACTGAAGTCATACCTGTCTGCACCTCAGGAGAATCTGATTTGGCAAAAGCATGGGGAGATGGATGAGAAATGCAAGTTGAGGTTGATTTAGTTTCTCAATAGCAAAGTGCAAATGCAGGAAATGAAATAATATGTGGAGGAGGAAGTTCCTGCAGTTCTTCTTCACTGCAAATCCTCAGACAGCACAGCAAAATTAAGCTCATTTATTTCCCAACTGAAATCCCAAGACTCTTCCATGTTTGAAAGGCATCATAGATGTTTTCTGGATGGTTGCTTCATCTCATCAACAGAGAAGCAATGAGTATGAAGGAAGGAAGACATTCTTCTGAGGAGAAGTTGCAAGGGGCTTTACCACACTGACTCCTGAAGACTAGGCAGAGGCTTTGCTAAGTCCCAAATGTTCAGAGGGATGAGCTGAAAGCAGTGGACTTTGATTTTAGTGCTAGCAAACCTCTACCTCTTAGTGATAAGCCCTAATCACGATGTCCAAACTGTCCAGCAGCACCATGCATTCCCTTTCCTGAACACTCAGTACTGTGTGCACTGCACTTTGGGCTGTGCTCTAACTCTGTACATTGCAGGACAGTAAGGAATGCTTGTCATGGTTAACTGTAACATCCTGAAGAAGAACCAAGTAAAGGATGCATGAGGCCAGTCACCAAAGATCATTTACTGATGGTTCCCTTACATTCCCATGGTGAAAAGGTTTTGCTCCCAGTCTCACCGTAAGAGAAGGCAAATGGGGACCATTCTGAGCCAGGAGAAATTGTGAACCAAATATGACTCACAGAATCATTTTGGTGAGAAAATACCTTCAAGCTCTTCAAGTCCAACCATTCTGTTAACTCTACCAAGGCTGGTGCTAAACTATGTCCCTCAGCACCACATCTCTGTGGCTTTTAAACACCTCCAGGAATTTGGATTCAACCACCTCCCTGGGCAGCCTGTTCCAGTATTTGAGAACCCTTTCAGTGAAGAAGTTTCTTCTGATACCAACCTAAACCTCCCCTGGAGCAGCATGAGGCCATTTTTTCTTGTCCTGTTATTTGCTACTAGGGAGAAAAGACTAACCCTCACCTGACTCCAACCTCCTTTCAAGGAGTTGTAGAGAGCCAGAAGGTCTCCCCTCAGCCTCCTTTTCTCCCATTCTCTCAGTTGCTCCTCACCAGACTGTTTCTCCAGATCCTTCAATAACTTCATTGCCCTTCTCTGGACCCACTCCAGGACCTCAATATCTTTGTTGCAGTAAGGATGATGAAGACAAAATGGGGAACTGATTGGTTTAATTACAACCTGATTTCCTCAATCATAAATTCAGAAGTAGATGGCCTTGAGTTTTAATTAATAGGACTGCTTGAAGGATCTCAACCTCATCATTTTTCAGTCAGAGAGGTACAGGAAAAGGTCAAGAAATCATAATTTCAAGTGAACACAAACTGAAGGTAATTATCAGACCCAGCAGAAAATGCTGCTCCTGTTAGACTCAAAGGTACGGTCAGATCTTTTTCTCTATCACCCAAGGACAAAGCCACTCCTCAGCGGCTCTCTACAGCCCACCTGCAGTACCCTGGAGTCACAACCGGCCCGTACCTCGCAGATGTCCTTGAGGTGCTTGATGTAGTGGCGCTCAGTGCTCATGATTTCATTGATGACGTTGGCTCTCATCTGGTCTCGGTTCTGCACGGTCCTGCCGAGACACAGGCAGTCGGCGCTTGGATCCAAGTGGCCATTCTGCACGTCGCTGGTTCCCTCCTCCACACCATCCTCTTGGTTCACCCATAGCTGTGAGGAGAAGAGGGGAGAGCAAGAGGATTACTCACCAAAGCCTCGGGAAGCCAGCAGGTCAGAACTGGCTAGGGCTCAGGGTCATGCAACCTGACTTGCTCCTCAGTGCAACAGCGACGCTCAGAGATGAACCATGGTGTCCACCACAGCTCACAGCCCAGACAGCACATTCTGGTACTGCTGCAACCAGCCCCAAATGGTTCCCTACACACTGCCAAACCCCTCTTGTACATGGAGAGGATTCAAGTCTTCATGCTTTTGATCCCAGACACAAAATAACCCAGGTGAAAGGGTGACTGGGGTCGGGTGCTGCCAAGTGCTGTGAAGCAAGGTGCATGCATGTAAGCCAGCCCAACCTAAAGCTGCTGTGACTAGGGTGAAGCACTGGCAGCCCCAGGTGCTGCACACTATCAGCTGTGGGCAGTCTCTGCAAGAAGCAAGCAGCTCTTCACAGGCAACTGATTTAAGAAGGTGAAGAGCTTCTACTCTGCCCTAGGGAGGCCACAGCTGGAGGGCTCAGTCCAGTTCCAGGCTTTTCAGTTTGAGACAGGGAACTACTGGGAAGAGTGCAGTGGAGGCTCCAAAGATGCTGAGGGGCCTGGAGCACCTCTGTGGGGAGCAAAGGCTGAGTGCCCTGGGGCTGGTGATCCTGGAGAAGGGCAACCTGAGAGGGGTTCTTACCGATACTCAACAAGAGCTAAAGGGTGGGGGACAAGAGGATGGGGCCAGACTCTTCTCTGTGGTGCCCAGGGACAGCACAAGGAGCAATGGGCACAAAGTGGAAATCAGGAAGCTCCATCTGAACGGGAGGAGAAAATTCTTTGGCATGAGGGTGCTGGAGGCCTGGAGCAGGCTGCCTGGAGCAGGCTGTGGAGAGATTCCAAATTCACCTGGCCATTGTGATCCTGTGCAAGCTGCTGTGGGTGCCCCTGTGTTAACAGGGGGGTTGGACTGAATGGTCTCCAGAGGCATCTTCTAATTCCTGCCAAGCTGAGATTCTGTGTGTCTGTGATAAAGCCTTTACAGGTGACTGATTTATAAAGGTCAAGATATATCTGGTTCAGGAATCTGAATGAAGGTGAACATCAGCCCAGGCAGTGGCACTGGTTTTTAAGGTTCCCAGGCCAGGATGTGTGAGTGAGCATTGATTTCCATTTCACAGCAGCTTTCCTCATCATTTCACATGAAGAACCTTTCCCGCTCAGGCGAACGCCCCATCTCAGCATCCTGAGACTTGATCCCAAAGCTGCGCTGAGATCAGACCAGCTGAATAAATCTCCAGCAACCTGAGGGAGATGAGGGAAGCTTTGCACAGGATGAAGTACCCCTGAGCACTGGATACTCTACACTGGAACAAACAACAAAAGCGACAAGAAAGGATCACTGCCTTTCCAGCAGATTGAATTTTCTTTCCAGCATCAAATAAAACTATAAATAAATCTATTTAACTTCTGGTGGCCTTGCAGGACTTCAAGAGGCTGACCAGAAAGATGGGGACAGACTTCTAAGCAGGGTCTGCTGTGACGGGACAAGAGGTGATGAGTTTAAACTAAAGGGAGATTTAGGCTAGAGAAAAGGAAGAAATGTTTGCAACAAGAGTGGTGAGAGCCTATCCAAGGTTGCCTAGAGAGCTGGTAGAAATCCCATCCTTGGAACCACTGCAGGTCAGGTTGTTTGGGGCTCTGAGACCTGCTCTAGCTGCAGCTGTCCCTGCTGACTGCAGGGGTGTTGGAATAGATGACCTGTAAAGGTCCATTCAACCCCAAACATTCCACAGTTCTGGGAACTTGTAAACACAGGGTAACACTGCCTCCTTCTCCATGAGTCTTTGAACCACACAAGACATGGATCAAATGTCTCCTTTTGTTACCTTTCCCCCACCTGGAGTCCTGTGTGCAGTTCTGGAGCCCCCAGCATAGGAAGGACATGGAAGTGTTGGAGTGGGTCCAGAGGAGGCCACAAAGATGCTCAGAGGGCTGCAGCAGCTCTGCTACCAGGACAGGCTACAAGAGTTAGGGCTTTGCAGCCTGGAGAAGAGAAGGCTTCCAGGAGACCTTACAGTAGCCTTCCAGGATCTGAAGGGGGCCTCCAGGAAGGCTGGAGAGGGACTACTGACAAGGTCTTGCAATGACAGGACAAGGGGCAATGGGACTGGCAGAGGGAAGATTTAGACTGGATGTTAGGAGGAAGTTCTTTCCAGTGAGGGTGATGAGGCATTGGCACAGGTTGCCCAGGGACGTTGTGGATACTTCCTCCCTGGAGGTGTTCAAGGCCAGGTTGGAGGAGGCCTTGAGTAACCTGTACTAGTGGGAGGTGTCCCTGCCTATGGCAGGGGGTTGGAACTGGATGATCCTTGAGGTCCCTTCCAAACTTACCATTCTATGATTCTCAATCATAAACAATGGCTTAAAATAACTGATCAACTCAAACTGAGCTTACCACAGTTTGTAAACATGAAATAAAACTTCAACAAGCCAGAAATACTCCTGATTTACACAAGTAATACAACCTTGCTACAGCAACACAATTCTGGGTTACCTGAGCTGTGATGTAAATGAAGCTCCTAAGCATTTAAACCCCAAATACTAGAGATTTTCAAACACAAAAATAGATCCAACTATAAACAAGTGACACTGTGCAGCACATGGAAACCAACTGCAGCCCTTAGATTACCTTCTGGTCTTCTTTTTTTCACTGGTAAGAGTTTTCACTGCTTTCTCATTATTCAGCTTAAGTTTGGTTTTAAGTGGCTTGCAAAGAGCTGTGTTCCTGGAAATTAGTAAAAAAGCCTAATTCTGCCCTGCTTTCCTAACCAGTATCATGCTCTGCCAAACCATTTCTTACGGCTCCCAGTTCTGCCACCCTACAGAGAGCCATAAAAGCCAAGAGCCTGAGATGTTTGAAGGAAACTCATCTCTTCTCTAGCAGAACACCAACAGCAATGCAAACCTAAAGGATAAGAACCCCAAAGCAGTAGAAGGCTGGACTCTTCACCCTGTTCCTGTGGCCAGAAGCCATCAGGGACTTGCTCAGGAGGATGTGTATCACAGAATGGCCTGAGATGGAAAGGACCTTCAAGATCACCTAGTTCCAAAATCCCTGCCACAGACAGGGATACCTCAAACTAGATCAGATTGTTCAAAGTCTCATCCAGCCCGGTCTTGAACACTTCCAGGGCGGGGGTATTCACACACACACACACCCCGCCCCAGGCAATCTGTTCCAGTGTCTCACCACTCTCACAGTAAAGAATTTCTTCCTGATGTCCAATCTAAATCAATTAGCAGCAATGCTGGGTTTAATGACAAGAAGTCTTGTTTGATGAGCAGGACCTGCACTGAGCATTGTGAGGAACTGCTGAATCCAGGCTGTGCTCACACCATGTCCTGGCAGCACTGGGTACTTTCCAGGGCAGGAAATGAGTGGCAGAGCCAGGATGGATCTGGGCATCATGCCTGCTATGCTCACACCATCTCCTAACTATCCCCTACCCTGTACTGCCAACATCGAACCTCCTTCTGCACATCAGAAGACCAGAGAGACATGCTGAAGGCTGCCAAGGAGGTGAAATAACCCCTCCTGGCAGTGCTGCATGAAAGAGCCATCCTCCAAGTACAAAGCTCCGTACCTTTCTTCAAGACAGCCCAGCCAAGAGTCAGTTTAGTGCCTTGTGTGACAGAGCAGAAGCAAAGCCCAGTGACTCTGGCTGTCAGCTCTCGTTTCTCATGTCCTGATGCACCCCAGGGGGAAGGGACATGTCCAGGCCATGTGGTCCTGCAGCACTGCCAGCACCCAGCATGGCTCAGCTGTGGTCAAAGAATCCCAGAATGCCAGTATGGTGGAGTTGGAAGGAACCTCTGGAGATCATCCAGTCCAACCCCCTTGATAAGGTAGAGGCACACAAAGCAGCTTGCCCAGGATCACAATGTCCAGGTGAGTTTGGAATCTCTCCAGAGAAGGAGACTCCACAACCTCTCTGGGCAGCCTGCTCCAGGGCTCCAGCACCTAAAGAGGTTTCTCATCCTGTTCACGTGGAACTTCCTGGGTTTGAGCTTGTGCCCACTGTCCCTTGTCCTGTCACTGGGTACCACTGAGAAGAGCCTACTCTCATCCTCATGACCTTTACCCTTTAGCTCTTGACCAGAATTGAGGAGATCCCCTCTCAGTCTTCTCTCTTCCAGGCTAAAGAGGGGGAAGTTTCTCAGCTTCCAAGGGTGAGCAGCCCTGGGTGCAGCAGCAGCTTACTTCAGTGATCCCAGCCAGGCTCAGCTAAGCCACTTTGGACACAGGGAAAGCACTGGGAGATGCAGGATGCCTGGGAGCAGGTCTGCATGCCCTTCCCATTCCCCACTGCAGCGTCTGCTGCAAAGATGGACTAGAACATGTTGGTATCCCAGCTGTGGGGCTGCACAGAAAAGGTTTTGTTGGGATCTCAGGGAGGGTTTTTGTAGGACTTTTATCAGCACTTGGGAGGGCTGGATGAGCCCTGGGGTCACTGCAAGGGATGGCAGAGAGCTAACGTTCTAACTGCACCCAAAGATATGGGGATCCAGCATGGAAACCCTCTCCTGACATGCTGGAACAAAGTCCAGAGGGATGTTACTTGTTCAGAGGAGCAACCCAAAAGGCAGCTATAAAAGCAAACCCACTCTGATCTGGCAAAGGTTTTGGTCACACTGAGGCAGAGCAACAGCTCATGTACATGAATGTCCACATCCTGCTTCTGCCATGCTGGTGCAGGGCTGTTACAGCAACCTCAGGGGACAATGTTCCTACACAGGGGCATTGGTTTTAGTGAGAGCTCTGCTGTGAAAATCTGAGGTCAGTCTCAGAAAAGAAAACAGGCCAGAACCTGGAAAAAAAATGAATTGAACAGGGAGTGCTTTGAGAGATATCTCCTTGTGACAGCTTGACTGCCACTCCAACTCAAAGAGATGTTCAAAATCAAGCAGGACCAATGTAGCTATTAAAATATTTTAAAGAATCTTCCACCCTACCTTCCTGCACCTCAGAAAAGGTATTTTGCAACTCTCCCAAACCCAACTGGAACAGCTTGTCAGCAAGTTTCATGACGCTCCTGTCAGTTGGCCAACAGAGGATATTTTTAACGCTCTACCTCCTGAAGTCAAGTGATCACGAGAAGAATTTCAATTTTCAGTTAGAAAATCAAGCATAGAAAATCTAATCCTAACAGCAGAAGGGAGGAAGCTTGAAAGCACAAACCCTAAAAGCTGTGAGAGTCTAAGGCAAACAGCAAGCTTGCAAACTTTCATGAGTTCCAAAAGCCTTCAGAATTTGGTGTGGGTTTTGTGCCTGGCAGGAACATTCCCTGCTTCCACATCTGGAATCTCCAGAGTCCTGCTTGCCTGCCTTAATGAAATTTTTCCTCCTTCCTGCTAGGATTCATGCTCCCAAAAGGACAAAACTTACAGTCTAGATGCCTTCTTCAATTACAAACAAATGCAGCAGTTATACTGGCAAGACAGGAAGATGGAGGTGCCTTCCACCCGATGTTCTCCAGTCTGAGCTGCTGAAAGCTTTCATCCCTTTGTGCTGTTCAAACACTCCAGTTTTCTGCCTTAACTTCTAAAGTCTCCATAATTCAAGCAAGGATCATTCTTTCCAGGGGATCACTTAAGTCTGGACCCTGACTCACAGAGGTGAGGTACATCAGCAACCCTGCTGCTGAACTTGGGTCAGTTTCGTCAAGTGGTGGAGGCCTTCCCCATCAATAAACAGGTATAACTGACCTCACCTGTGACACTTGCACTGGCATTTGTGAGGGTGACAGACTTCATGATTAGGAAGAAGCTCACAGAGAGGCTCATGCATAGTTTGAAACAGGACCTAAATACATGAGTGAGGGCTCACCACGCTCTTGTGCTCACCCATGAGCAACACTCTGGTGGGACAGACCTTTGGTCTGATGTATTATGGTTGGCTTTGCAACTTCACCTCACAGATCCTCCTGTGCTCACGCTGAGAAGGAGCTGGGCTGTGCTGGTGGAAGGGAAGGTTGCTCTTAAAATGTTAAACATCCCCTCTGACCCAACACCACCACCTCAAGCCAGATCCTCTCTGCTTCACTGACCTGCTCACCCAAACTGCAGGGATGGTGTGCTGCAGGCGACAGGAAGGGAAAAGAGGCAAAGTGGGGGTGACACTGCTTTACCCAGGAAGTTATGAAATGTCATATTTAGTTGATTTAGACAATGTTACAGAAATCCCTATTTTAGCCCAGTTCACAGTCACCTGTAAGTAGGGTGTTTGCTATGTTTAGACATAGGTTACCCTCCCAAAAATGTTCTTCTGCCTCAAATGCTCAGCCAGGCTGCCCAGAGAGGCTGTGGAGTCTCCTGCTCTGGAGATATTCCAACCCCACCTGTCTCTAGTTGGCCTTTTCAATTCAGACAGTCTCAGCTTTCTTCTTGTGCTTATTCTTGGTATATGCAAATCAGCTGCAGTACTGTGTCTGGTTCTGGGATCCCCAGTTCCAAAGAGACAGAGCAGAGTCCAGGGGAGGCTAGGAAGATGCTGAGGGGCCTGGAGCATCTCTGTGAGGAGGAAAGGCTGAGAGTCCTGGGGCTGTTGAGCATGGAGAAGAGCAGCCTGAGAGGGGATCTGATCAATGCTCAGCAAGAGCCAAAGGGTGGACAGCAAGGGGATGAGACCAGACTCTTCCTTCAAGGAACAAACAACAGGACAAGAGCAAACGACCTTAAATTGCCCCAGGGGAGGTTTAGGTTGGACATGAGGAACTATTTCTTTCCCCAGAGGGTTGTTGAGTCCTGGCCCAGGCTGCCCAGGGCAGTGGAGACATCCCCATCCATGAAGGGGTTTCAAAGCCCTAGGGATGTGGTGAGGGACATGGCTTAGTGGTGACCTGGTGGATTAATGGTTGTATCTGATGATGATAAAGGTCTTTCCCAACCAAACTGATTCTCTGATTCTTCCCTAAGGTGGTGGTTAGCCTGTGCTGTGCCCTTGTTCCCAGTCCTGGCACTGCATTCTGTGCACGCTCTGTTGGACTCTACTGGATTAAAAAGATCAGTTGCTTATTTGCAATCAAGCAGGGCTCATGGTGCAGAGCTTTGCATAAGAAAAACATCATCAGTCTCTGTGTGTCCCTCCAGCCTGTCTCTGCCCTCAGGAGGAAGTACAGAATCTCCTGAGCTCTACAAATGCCCATGGGCAGATGTTTCTCCTTTCTGGAGGAGGTGAGGACCTGGCAGGCCCAAAGATGTTTCCTGACTTTCCAGAAGCTGCTCCAGACTTGCTGCCCTTCTCTGGGCAGGATGCAGCACAGGCATGGAACTGGGGTTGGGATGTTGTTTGCTGGGAATCAGTGAATTGTTTTGATCTTGAAGATGATTGAGTCCAACCATCAACCCAACACCACCATGGCCATTAAAGCATGTCCCAGAGTGCCACATCCACACATTTCTTCAACACCTCCAGGGATGGTGACTCCACCTGGGCAGACTGTTCCAATCCCTGACCACTCTTGCAGAAAAGAAATTGTTCCTTATTTCCAACCTCCCCTGGGACAATTTCAGGCCATTTCCTCTCACTCTACCACCTAGTATTAGGGAGATCAACCCCCATCACACTCCAGCCTCTTTTCAGACAGTTATAGAGAGCAACGAGGTCTCCCCTCAGCTTCTTCTCCAAGCTGAAAACCCCCAGTTCCCTCAGCTGCTCCTCACCAGATGTGTTCTCCAGACCCTTCACCAGCTTTGTTGGTCTTCTCTGGACCTGCTCCAGCCCCTCAAAGTTCTTCTTGGAGTGAGGGACCCAAAACTGATCCCAGGATTTGAGGTGCAGCCTCACTAGTGCCAGGTACAGGGGCACAATGGCTTTCTTACTCCTGCCAGCCACACTGTTCCTGATCCAAGCCAGGATGCTGGTGGCCTTCTTGAATGCTGAGCCAAGTAGCATGGGCTGTCACGATAACAGCAGCTGCAATCAGCACAGGCAGCATTTGGATGCTAAAATACTGCTTGAATTTGAAAAAGAAACCAAAACCCTCCAGTGGGGGTGCAGTGCATGCCACGGCTGTGCCGCACGGCTCGCGCCGTGGGCCAGACCTCCACCAGTAGCTATTTTTAAGCTGAGTTTGCCACAGGAGAATTAAAATCTCCTTTAGAAGGCACCGACTGCAGCAGACACTGCAGCACATCCCACTTTGTTTGCCCAACAGGTGAATGCCACATCCTGCTCCCGCCTGCAGCACCTCGCCTTGCTGTCACCGTCACTGGTGCCAATGCAGTGGCTGCTGTGAGCGATGTGCTGCTGCATCCAGGTCCCTACATGTACAGAAAGGTCTTAAAGGTGAAACCAGCCCCAGAAGATGGGGCAGCAGGATGTGGCTGACTCTTGGAACTATACCTTCAACACACAGCAGTCACCACTCCTATGACTAAAAGCTAAACCCACCTAGTCAATAAAGCGATCGGCTGACAGGAACTAAGACTTTGTATTTAGAGTCTCCTTTGATGCCTTAAAAGCTCACTCCAATTTCTCCAGCACTTCTTCTCTAGCAGCAGAAAGTAAAGTGGGTCAAAGGCAGCTTTTCAGCAGGAAAACCAATCTAAAATTACAAGACTTGGGGAAACCTGGGCAATGATGAGAGGGACCCACAGAGCATCACTGCACTGGTCCACGCCTGCGGTTCCTCCTAGCTAAGAGGCAATTCATACACCATCTTTTCTCACCCCTTTGAGGACCAGCAGCTTTTGTTTCTGCAAAACAACTCAAAACCAGGCACTACAACGTTCCCAGGTTCTTGAATGGGGGAGAAGGGGTTGGAAGGGACCTCTGGAGGTCATCCAGTCCAACCCCCCCTGCTAAAACAGGGTCACCCACAGCAGCTTGCCCAGGATCACAACAGCCAGGTGGGTTTGGAAGTTCTCCAGAGAAGGAGACTCCACAACCTCTCTGAGCAGCCTGCTCCAGGGCTCCGGCACTCTCACACCATAGAAGTTGCTCCTCCTGTTTAGGTGGAACCTCCTGGATTTCCATCTACATCCACTCCAAACCCACCTAGACATTGTGATCTTCATCAACAGGTTGGCCCTGCTTTAGCAGGGGGAGTTGGACTAGATGATCCTCAGAGATCATGCTAGCATCTGTCCTACACCCAGCTCATTCTGCAGCCTTAAGTCAGGTTCTGTAGCTTTCATCTGCCTCTCCCATGACTTAGGAGGTTTCATAACATTCTCCCTGAGCACAGAAGTTTCCTGCAGGAAACCATTCGCCATTGCTAGCTCCAAACTCTACTTCTCCTCTGTTGTGCTTTTTATCTCCCCCCCCCCAACCAAAGAAGCATCACTTTATCATCCAGCTTCTGCCTGGAAAGTTCCTGTGCTCCCCAAAAATGGTTTTCCTATTTCCTTCTTGCTTTTATTTATGTCTCAAGCTACCAGGAGGACAACTGCAGGTGCTATGGATGGAGATAACAATTCCCATATGAGACACAATTCCAGTCTGCCTTTCATCTGCAGTCCCCCCCAACTATGCATGTAAAAGAGGCCAAGGGAACCAGCAGGTCACTGCTTTCCTCTGCACTCACAAATGTGCATTTTTCCTGCTATGAGTTTGTGTGAGTACCAAATGCTTTGCCAAAGATTTTCATGTGATCTGGCTGGAGAGCAAGAAGTGTCAGACATCTCTTTGCAAACCAGGTTTCCAGCCCAGTTTTGTCCTCAGAATTGATCCAAATAACTTTTAGAGGAATTTGACCCTGCAGTGATCTACTGCACCCCGTCTTGGTAACCCATAGGAAATCTGCAGTCCAAAAGATCCTGACATTTTTGACAGGGTGCTGGGACATCTCATTTCACATAGATTACCTAGAAAGGTTACACAGAATCACAGGTTAGGGACTGGAAGTGACCTTGAAAGTTCATCCAGTCCAATCCCCTTGCCAGAGCAGGATCACCTCTACAAGATCACACAGGAACACGTCCAGGCAAGTCTTGAATAACTCCAGAGAGTGAGACTCCACAACACCCCTGGGCAGCCTGTTCCAATGTTCTTTCACCCTCACAGACAGATGAGGAGGGGAAAAAATCCTCCTCATCTTTCCATGGTACTTCCTACACCTCAACTTCCACCGTTGCCCCTTGTCCTGTCATTGGTCATCACCCAGCAGAGCCTGGTTCCATCCTCTTGGCACTCATCCTTTACACATACATACATAAACACTTGTGGGGTCACCTCTCAATCTCCTCTCCAAGCAGCACAGCCCCAGTTCTCTCCCTCAGGCTCTCCTCATAAGGAAGATGTTCCACTCCATTATTTTTGGGGTTCTGCACTGGACTCTCTCAAGCAGTTCCCTGAGGTCCTTCATGAACTGAGTGGCCCAGAACTGGACACAATGTACCAAATACAACCGACTAACCACAGCCTTTCTAATACAGTCCAGAACAGCATTGGCCTTCTTGGTCACCAGAGCACATTGCTGGTTCATACAGAACCACAGATGATCCTTGGGGTCCCTTCCAATCTGGCATTCTGTGATTGTCTTCTGCTTTTCTACCTGTCTGGTCTGTCCTGTCATCCCTTACTTGATCTTCTTGTCATCCTCTGCTATGCAACACATTGTTCCCTTTTCCTTCTGCACTTGCATAAGAGAAATAGAGATATAAAGCCAAGTGATTTTTTTTTTGCAAGTAAAACTAGAACCACCCAGGCTAAATCAGGCAGTTTTCTGGCATCAGCTTCAAAAAGCAGGGCTCAAACTACAACAGAGAGGAAAAAAAACCTTAGCCTCCACATTATGAAAGAGTGATCAGAAGAAATGCAAGGGAAAAAAATACAGAGAAAAGGGAAAAGCAAAAAGGGTTCAGGTTAAACAGTCCTTGACAAGACCCTGAAGGAGCATAAATGTTCCACCACGATCCTACAGCTCAAAGAGGGGTCACAGGCACCTTTCCTAAGTGCCCCAAAGGTTTTGCAGGCATCTGGTTCGAATGATTTACCAAAAAAGACAGAGAGAGCAAAGCAGGGGGAGGAGGGGAACATGCAAGAATAGAAATGAAGAGGCAAGTAAGCGACCTCAGCCTGCAGAGGAGAGAAGATGACAGTCCAAGTGCCAGTTGTTTTCTCAGAACAAGCCCAGCAGCAAGTAGGCTGTGTGGAGAAGGCAGCTTGGGCTGGGATAGCCCAGAGGCAAATGTTCCCCTTCAGCCTCCCTTGTAGAAGCATGCCAGAGCTCTGTGGGGATTTGCTCAAGGGCCCGCCCCCTGGGTTGAAGGACTGAAGGATCAGGCGTGGCAAGGAAATGGTACAGCTTCCCACTTCTGCAAGAGCATCAGCTGGTTCCAGGGAAAGTCTACAGACCCGGGGCAGGCCTCTGGTCCCTGAGCACCACTCTAGTCCCATCCCATGCTGAACAAGCATCTCTCAAATGGCCTCTCACAGAGCTAACAGCAGGACTGGTTTTGCTGGACTGAAGTCACACTGCAGGGTTGTGACAAGAGACAGAACACGCAAGAGACCTGGCACTGGGAAGGCCATCATGAACCTGAGCTCCAAGGTTTTTTCCAGGATGCTGCTCAGACCTTTCTGTACAGAAGTCTGAGATTCATCAATTCCTCTCCTTTATTTTTCCCACTCTAAAAACCCCCTCCCCACTTTGGAAAGTGCAGGGAGAGCTGGAAAGTTCATCCTGGCCAAATGATCCATGAGTTTGAGCCTCTGGAGTCAACAGGGTTCTTTGGTTAGATGTTTGGTGAGGTTAGGAAGTGGATGGTGCAAAAGAAGGCTGTTGTTAAACCTCCTGTGAACAGCACATTCACAACATCATCCAAGGAAGGATATTAAAGCTTTTCCCCAGAGTCACAAAGCAAACCAGTCAATGCTCTGACAAGTTTGGTTGGCCCAGAATATTTCAGTCTCTAAATCGAACAGAAATAAGGAGGCAGTTGGGTTTTTGTGATTTGTGAGTACCAAGCTGACATATGCTGTCCACACAGTCAGGGTATGCTCTGCAAGAGGATTCTCATCTTGATCACACCTGATACAACTCCATTTTCTCAATCTGTTACCCCCACTGCCTGAGGTCAGACCCACAGTGGCCAATTCAACAAACACCAAACTGTTTGTGTCCTGGGCCAGAGTAGCTAGAAATATTTTCACACAGGCAGTCCAGTTCCAGTCACTGGTCTCTTGCTCTTAGCACTGGCCAGACCTAGAGAAGATGCAAGAATTGCATCACCAGTACCACTGGAGACAAAATAATGATGCAGAGGGACACAGTCTTCCTCTGCTCTGCTGAGACCCTACCTGAGGACCATGGTGACCTGTGGAGCCTCAACACAAGACCCACCTCTTATCAGAGGGCTGGAGAACCTCAGCTATGAAGACAGGCTTACAGAGGTGGGGTTGTTCAGCATGGAGAAAGGAAGGCTGCAGAGAGACCTTCTAGTAGCTTTTCAGTATTTGAAGTGAGCTCCAGAAAAGTTGGAGAGGGACTTTGGACAAAGGCATAGAGTGACAGGATATGAGGTGAGCAAAGTCTGGGTTCCCTTGCTGGTGGTCATCACATATGCATTTTAACCCAGCTCATGCATTTTCACTCAGTTTTCCCAATCCTTATGGTTGTTTCTGAGATGAAGTGATGTAGTCAAACAGGGATGCTGATGATGCAGGGTTACCCAAAAGAAGGAGGGTTCAGAGTGAGGTGAGGGCAGGCAGACAACCAAAGCAAACATGAAGTCTCCTTGGGATGCAGCATGGTCTTCAGCATGTGTTCTGGAGAGAACACTCAGCCCCTCAATGCTACAGAGCTTGTCAAATTGCCTGGAAGGCTCTTAGGAAAGAGTCATCACTCAGACAATTTTACAAGGCAAAGGAAATCTTCCTTTTTTCACACCATATCCCCAAAGCTTCTAAAGGAATTAAATCTCTGATCTTGCCTATCGAACCCTGCACAGAAGGGAAGAAGGGAAGAGAAGGAAGTTCACAAGGTCAAAGCCAATGCCTTGGCTCCCTGAGGAAGGCTTGAGAGTGTCCAAACAATGCAGCAGGAGCTGATGATAGCAAAAAGGGCATTTTCTTGCCCTTTTGCTTTTTTAGCACATACTGAGGGGGAAAAAAAAAAATTAAAGTGCTCAAATCCTTCTTATTTGTGAAGGGCAAAACTGGGACCGGAGGTGGCTGGGTACAGCAAAACCTGCTGCAGCAGAAAACCAGAGACAAGCACATTGGGTCCTTGTCTCCTTAAAAAATACCCAGAGCTGGTCACAGACAAATTAGTGAAGTCACTTTGCATTTCAAACTGCTGAAGAGCCAAAATGCAGCACTGCTTTTGGAAAGGGGAGGGCTGATGAGGACCAGAAAGCTCTTCCAAACGTGGGTCATCTGTACTTGGTGCAAACGCTTAGGTCCCACCTAATCACCTACTGGTAGCCCCCACAGGACTGAACTGGTTTTCCAAAGAAGAATTGCTTAAGGTTGCAAGAGAGCCACAGCACAGGACATTCCATATCCCAAAACCCCAAAAAGCAGAACCACCACCTATTTCAGTCTCTCTCCACGCCACTCTCATTTTATTTACAAATTCCTACAATGGTTTGGGCTGGAAGGAACTCTGAAGATCACCCAGTTACAACCTCCCTGACACCTTCCACTAAACCAGGTTGCTCAAAGCCTCATCCAAACTGGCCTTAAACACTTCTGCTTGCACAACCTGCCCGGGTAACCTGCTCCAGTGCCTCACCCTGTCGTCAGAACCATTCTTTGATCTCCATTTTTTGGGACAGAAAACAGGCACGCTGGAAGCATGCAAGCAGCAATGGCAACAAAGACAGTTCAGCTCATCAGCTGTTAAGAGCACGGTTGGAAGTGATTCATTGTCGTAGTAAGAGGAATAAAGTCACTCACCCTCACGAAGCTGGCGGGAAACCACCCTTCTTCATCATCGATCTGACCCCACCACCAGTCCTTGTTGGAAGCATCCAGGACCTTGATAACGTCTCCTGCTTTAAACGCCAACTCCCGGTTGGCCATGGTGACGTGATCCCATACTGCCTCAGCACTTACAATAGAACCACCACTGATCAGCTTGGAAAATAGAAAACCAGCAGTTAATGAAAGTCCGTTTCCCCTGACACCAGCACATGCACAGCAGCAGCAGCATAGACAAAAAGCGCTCAGCCAAAGCCCAGCGACTTCCCTCCATCCCAATCCACAACAATTTCATCCTGATGTGCCGTAATCCAGTCTGAGACCATTCCTACAGACCACTGTTCTGCTAACCATACAGTGACAGAGAGCACCAAAGTGGATGAACCTCTTGGGGTCTTGGCCCTACGTGTAGGAAAAAGCAGTATCTCCCATCACCACCACCCTGCAGGTATGAGCATGCACTATTATCAAGGAACATGGCTTCAGTTGTTATTTGGTTAGTAGAAGGTGCAGTTCCCCAAAACGCTCCCATAATGTTCCCAAAACGTTTGCATAATGTTGCCCAAAACGGCAACACCAGGTGATGGTGTCCTGCAAAGAGATGTTTGTTTCAGAGCACATTTGCTCAGCTAAAGGATCAAACAGCAGCTTGAGGCTCAGAAGGTTTTCCACGCAAATCCAACCAAAGATGCCAAACGTATTTAGAAGAACACTTTCTGTTTTAAACTGGGAGTCCCATATTTGTTCAATGCTGGTGATGTCCAGACACTTCTTTGGCTAGGAAGGAGGCTATGGCACCCTGCTGTCCTGCTTCAGACCTGACCTGGAGCTCAGCCCAGCTCCATGGCACATCCACACCTCATTCTGCCCACGAGAACCCTGGCTGTTGTGACAGCCTTCATGGTGCAGATATCTGTTCACTAGACACTGGACTGAGGCCAGACTTGTGTGTGACAGGACTACTGAATGCCTCTCCACATGGAGCATATGCTCACCTTAGAGCTGGGCCACCCCCATGGCAAGGACCTAACCAGCTTCATCCTTTCCATGTGTGAAAATCATTTTATGTACACTAAACAACTCCTCAGGGCTGACAGGGCAGACTCATCCAAACACTGATCCTTGTGCACCCACCAGTCAAACCACCCATCCATGCCTGGGACACCTGCTGCTCCTCAGAAGGACAGTCCTGCATTTTTTAGCAGAATAATAAATTGTGTTTATGTTTCATCAGCTGCAGGATCCTGCAGGGAACAGCACGACAGCCTGAGCACACACAGGCTCTACCCATATGCTTATTAGCTTGTCAGAGCCATCCTGAACCTTGCTCAGCAATGCCTCTGCCCAAGACATGCTGAACATCTAGTTGGGCTCATCTCCAAACCACGTTACAAAGAGTGAGCTCAGTGCTGCAACCATTATGGACCTTCCACATGACAAGGCTCTAACAGGTACAGATAGCTCTTCAACCTAGACAAACAACCTAACTCAAGAGGTTTGGATGCTTTTGGTTAAGATGCTGTCAAGGTTCCTAGATGCTTTCATAAATATGAATCAGTTTAAATCACAAAGAACCCCAGGACGTTCTAGAAGGAATGAAGCCTCCACATCTGAAGGAAATCCCCTTCAGACCAGTTAAGAGCCGTCAGTTCTCCTGCAAGGACTGAACTCTTGTCCTTCGCTGATGCTTTGCCTATAGACCTTTGCTATACTATAGACCTTTGCCAGGTCTATAGATAACATCCAGCCTGTAGTTTTCCAGGTTAAGCTAAGCTCTACCCTTCCAGCCTTGTCTCAGCTCTTCCTCCCCCTGAGCATCTCATCAGCCCTTTTAGCCATCTAGATGTTTGCCCTGCAACCTTCTTTAATGCAGATGACCAAATCCTATTCCCCAAAGACCCCTTCCCAGACATTCTGTGAAACAGGGTGAAATATTTATCACAGTGTCACAGAAATCCTGCAGCAACACCTAACATCAACCCCTTTAGCCCATGGCTATCTCCCACCCGTGCCTCATGATGATTCCCCATCCAGCTTCTCCAAAGAAACGAGGCAGGGTAGATGTCCTTTGTCTGGAAAAGTCATTTTCTTGTCAAAATAAAGAAATGAGGTTGACTTGACACTCACTCTTCTTGCTAATGCCACTGGGGACGTTAGTCCACCCTCCACTGATGGTGACCCAGGAACACAGCTACTACGCAAAAGCCAAGTTTCTCCTTTTTCTGCTTCAGCTGACATAGACTTTGCTGTCACTTCACACACAGGCAGTTCTGGGCACAAACTGCCACAGAAACGTCACTGAAACCAAGCTTCAAAGGGATTGACTTTGCAAAGCCACATTTCTGAGCCTGGGGCACAAAACCCCAGCTCCGAGGAGCACAGCTCGGCCAGCAGCAAGAGCTGGAAGGAACTTCAGAGGGCTGAGCTCAGCCTTTTTCTGCTGTTAACACCCCTCACTCCAAGGACATTGAGGGGCTGGAGAAGGTCTAGAGAAGAACAAGGAAGCTGGTGGAGGATCTGGAGCACAAGTCTCATGAGGAGCAGTTGAGGGAACTGGGGTTGTTCAATCTGGAGAAAAGGAGGCTGGCTCTCTACAACTCCCTAAATGGAGAATGGAGCCAGGTAGGGGCCAGTCTCTTCTCCAAAGGAACAAGTGATAGGACGAGAGGAAACAGCCCCAAGTTACACATGAGGAATCATTTCTGCCCTAAAAAGGTAGTCAAGACCTGGCTCAGGCTGCTCAGGACAGTGGTAGAGTTTCCATCCTTGAAAGAATTTCAAAGACCTGTAGATGCACTGCAGAGGAACACAGTTCAGTGGTGACCTGGCAGTGCTGGTTAAGTGGTTAGACTTGATAATCATAAAGGTCTTTTCCAAACTAAATGATTCTATGATTCTCTTCCATGATCTCAAAGATGCTTTCAGTGGATGTGAGGAGCTACAGTGGCTTCAGGTTTTGCAAGGTGCTTCTTAACACTTAAGAAGAAAGGCTGTAAGATCTTGGTTTTCGCTGTCTAGTGCCAGCAGGGAGAAGAGCCCCTTTAGCTGGTCCTTTCCAGCCCCTGGTCCATATCATAAAATTACAGAATGGTTTGGGTGGGATGAGGTCTCTAAAGCTCATCCAGTCCAATCCCCCTGCAGTCAGCAGGGACATTTGTGACTTGAGCAGGTTGCTCAGAGCCTCAACCAACCTGACCTGCAATGGTTCCAGGGATGGGCCAGTTACCACCTCTCTGGGCAACCTGGGACACGGTCTCATCAATCTCAGTGTAAAAAGTTTCATTAGGTCAAGAAAGGGATCCACATACCAGGAAGCCTCTGAGTAAGCCTCAGCCTTCCAAAACCCAAACCCCCCTCAATCTGTGTGAAGAGGATGGCAGTGGGACAGCAGTTTGAGTTGCCACCATTACATAGGTTGGGCCTACAGAGAGAAGGTCAGAGTCTAAATTAAAAGAGCCAGTCTAATTTATTTTGCAAGACATCTTGCTGCATCTGTGGAGCCATCTGACTCTTTCAGGGCAGGTTTACAGAGACAGAACCTGACATCTGCAGCAGCAAGAGATGAAGAACTAGAGAAAGATCAGGCTTAAAGCATTCTTTTCTGAGAAGCACTTCACTCCAGAAAGCTCATGTCTCTTGGTTTTCAAATCTAGGTCTTAGCGCTGTGGTCAGACTTTGTCAACCAAAGACCACGAAAGGATTTATCTCCCATGATTTTAGATGTCTACCAGACAGCATCTGAGACAGTCATCTGGACACCTTTATAACCAGCGAAGAGAAAGGGATGCATCTGGAGTGTGATTCATCTCAGCTATTTCACTTTGACTGAGGTGACTCATGTCTTAGAAATTATTATTTCTCTGTTTTCAATTGGGTGAAGCAGAAGTTCACATTTCCAACCATCTTATCCTCATCCCATCCACAGTCTGGCCATCACTAAAAGAAGGGCAACAAAAAACTGGATTTAACAATAATGATCCCAACAGGAACAGCCAGATATCCAATCACTCTCTTCCAGATGCAGCAGTTTCTCAGCATGTGAAGGACGTTGACAATAAAATTGTGTCCACCACAAGGATTCATGAAATCTCAGCCTTGTAAATTCACAGTAACAAGGACTTTGATACTTAGGGGAAGTGTCCTACTCATAAGAAGATGCAATAGGGGATAGGACAAGAGGCAGTGGATATAAACTACAGCACAAGTTCCACCTCAACAGGAGGAAGAACCTCTTTTCTGTAAGGGTCACAGAGCACTGGAACAGGCTCCCCAGAGAGGTTGTGGAGTCTCCTTCTCTGGAGACTTTTGAGACCCATCTGGATGCATTCCTGCATGACCTCCTCTAGATTATGGCCCTGCTCTGGCAGGGGGGTTGATGATCTCTGATCCAACTCCTGACATCCTGTGCTGCTGTGATAATGGGCCCATGCCTTTCATCCACCCCGAATACTGCTTGCCTCCCAGGCCAAAGCCCTAGCTCCCACAGACACTGACGACCCTTGTAAGTTGGTTGTTAAACTAAAGAACCCAGAGAGAGAAGCTCCTCCACAGTTGCACCATCAGTGCAGGAGAAATGCTAAGAGCACTTCAAAACAGACCTAAGAGTGATTTTCACTGCATTATCACAGTATCACCAGGGTTGGAAGAGACCTCAAAGATCATCAAGTCCAACCCATCACCACAGACCTCAAGACTAGACCATGGCACCAAGTGCCACGTCCAAACCCGCCTTGAACACCTCCAGGGACGCTGACTCCACCACCTCCCTGGGTAGCCCATTCCATGGGAGACTGCAAAGCACTGCCAGCCACTTGAGAGGGGCTGAAGCAAAACCTTTCTCAGCAGGCAAAAGACCACATCACTACTGGGATGTTGTGCATGATCTAAGAATTAAAATCACTTCATTGTGGATCCTTCTTCACCTCCTAGCAAACAACTGGCCATGGCCAAAGACAGTCATAGAATCATCTCAATTAGAAAAGACCTCCAAAGATCATCAAGTTCAACCATCAACACACCACCACAATGGCCATTGAGCCATGTCCTGAAGTCCCATGACTGCATATGTTTTGAACTCCTCCAGGGACATTGACTCCACCACCTCTCTAGGCACCATGTTCCAATGCCTGATCACTCTTGCAGGAAAGAAATTGTTCCTAATTTCCAGTCTAAACATGACAGACAGATGAGAGGCTACGAGCACCTCAAACAAACTGAATTAATGAGGAAAAGAAAAAGGCAAAAAGGACAATGTTCTGCCTATCTGCACAACTATCCATTTCTGGAGCACAGACTAAGAAGATGTGGTATCATCATGGTACCATCAGGATCACACACATCAGCCTTTCCAGGATCTTTTACTGCAGGTTTCCAAAGTGCTCTGCACATCTCCAACAATTCAGTCCCAACCTCTAAGACTCTTATTGAAGACACTGCTGTAGCACAGGTGAGTGCTGTCACAGCAGCATGTTAAGCCAGTGGGAAGGGATTCAAGCACAGAATCATAGAATGGTAAGGTTGGAAGGGACCTCAAGGATCATCTAGCTCCAACCCTCTGCCATAGGCAGGGACACCTCCCACTAGTACAGGTCACTCAAGGCCTCCTCCAGCCTGGCCTTGAACCCCTCCAGGGAAGGAGCAGCCACAACCTCCCTGGGCAACCTGTGCCAGTGCCTCACCACCCTCACTGTAAAGAACTTCCTCCTAACATCCAGTCTAAATCCCCCCTCTGCCAGTTTAAACCCATTGCCCCTTGTCCTGTCATTACAAGACCTTGTCAATAGTCCCTCCCCAGCCTTCCTGTAGGCCCCCTTCAGATCCTGGAAGGCTACTGCAAGGTCTCCTGGAAGCCTTCTCTTCTCCAGGCTGCAGAGCCCCAACTCTCTCAGTCTGTCCTCACAGCAGAGCTGCTGCAGCCCTCTGAGCATCTTCGTGGGCTCCTCTGGACCCGCTCCAACAGTTCCATGTCCTTCCTGTGCTGAGGGCTCCAGAACTGCACACAGGACTCCAGGTGGGGTCTGAGGAGAGCAGAGCAAAGGGACAGAATCCCCTCCCTTGCCCTGCTGGCCATGCTGCTCTTGATGCAGCCCAGCACTCAGTTGCTGTCTGGGCTGCACTCACACTGCAGGCTCATATTGAGCTTTTCATCACCTCAGACCCCCAGGTCCTTTTCCTCAGGGCCGCTCTCAGCCATTTACCACCTAGCCTGGAGCTGTGCTTGGGATTGTGCCTACCCAGGTGCAGGACTTTACACATCATTCAGACTTAAGCTCCACGTGGATTTTCCTTTCTCTTCTCAGCTGGTGTTATTTCCAGGATGGAACTTGGCCACTGGAAATACTGAATTACAACTGAGGTGCTGCCATATAAAAAGACAACAACAACAGACAGGCAAACAGGGTTCCAGAGGACTAAGCAAGTCACAACCTGTGAGATGCTGTGCCACCAGCGTGTGCCAGTCAAGAGCTCCTGACCCAGGCACATCACAGTGTGCCATGAAAAGGATGCTGAAAGCTCTACCACATAAACCACATTGTGGTGGGATATTGCTGCAAAACCTCTAAGCTCACCAAGATGGGATTGTCCTCACCAATGTTGGGAAAGCTCAGAAATTCACATCTGGTGAATGATCCCAACTGCCTCCTCCTTCCATTGTGCTTTCTAAGGACCTCAACCCTCAGGGACTGTCAACACCATTAAATTCCAAGGAATACATGAAAGAAGCTCAAAGGTGATAATATGGCTCTGGAATTTGCAAAATCTGGACAATTTTTTTTTTCTCCATTCATGGTTTTATGGCATTGGTAGCAAGACAAAGTAATTCTGCCCATCAAAGTAACCAGGAAAATGAAAACAGAAAGAATAAGAAGAAGGAGACACTGTTAGATGACATGGTGGATCACTCTGCATTACTAGAGCAAGGCTGGAGCAAACTCATGTGGAGGAGAGGAGAGAGAGAATGAAAGGGAGACCTGCAGCAGCAGGCCCCACAGCCCTTTTCACCTCCTATCTGTATATCAATAGCACATCCTGATCAAAAAAAGCCCAGGATCACCACTGAAGATGCTCTTCTAAAGTACCTTTCAGACAGTGACATCTAAACCAAGGTTTACAACTTCCTGTGGCCTTCTGCAGGGTCTGAGTCTACCAGCCCTGAACCAGTTATGCCCATGCAAAGGTACTTTGCTCCTGCTCTACAAGACAGGTTCTCTTGGAAAATGATTTTGAGGAATGGTTGAACCTCTGCCTCTGATGCATCTGGTGCATTGCCCCTGACTTTGCTCCAGTCCAAAGCCATGAGGCACAGCTGGAGGTGAACATCTGCTGCTCCTCAGCCTGTGCCCACAGTGAGGCAGCCAAGGATGAAACATGTTTGAGTGAAATCAGCCAGGGCTGCAAAATGTTGCTAAATATTCCCAACTCATCAACACTTACTGGTTTCTTATAGGCCAACTGGGAAAGGAAAGCAGGGACTCAACGGTGCCTGCAGAGTGAAGTGAGCACAAAATAGCAGACGTCTCTTTAGGAGGGTGATTTGGTTTGAGGTTAGGCCACACAAATCACTGTTAGCTACTCACACCTCTTGCAGGGATAAACAATCACTCCTAGCCCAGGAGATTCTATGTTGAGTTTCTGGTACAGTGTTTGTCACCAGTCCAAAATCTACTTACTGAACAGATATCTTCCCCCAAAAAAACAAAGAAATGGGTCATGGCAGGAGGTTGGAACTAGATGATCTTTAAGGTCCTTTCCAATCCAAACTATTCTATGATTCTATGACCATATTCTATGACTCCTCAGAAAATTCTAAATTCCTAGGACCATAGCCTCTGGGTAACATGAATAATCTTAAAGCATGGAAATATTTCTCCATTAGATCATTTATTAATGCATCAGTAGAGTTCTAAGAGTATTTTAAAAAAAGAAAAAAAAAAAAAAGGTAGAAAGCTCTGAGTAGTTTCCTTTAAAATCAGCATTACATAAGGTCTGTCCTCCTCCAAAGGAGAGGGAGGGCAGAGGCAGGAGCAGGCTGAGAGGGGGAGATGGAAAAGCATGGTGAGCCAACGTAATTTCTTCCAACTGTCCCTGTACAGCCATGCCCTTTCTTCAGGCAACATAAAAGCAATGCAAAATAACAACAGCTTCTCCCATTGTACTCAAAAGCCTCCTCCACAATGGTGGCAGCCAAAACATCTTCAAGCAAGAAATTACCGAGAGTTGGAATTCAGAGGGAAGAAATCAACATTCAAAGTAGGATCAATGATCACAATAGAAATCAATCTCTGGCAGAAGAGGAGACATTGATGATCTGCAGACCTCCAACCAAATGGGAACACCACTTTGCTTCTCACATGCTGAGAAGAAAGGTACCTCAAACTCCTTTACACTCTTGTGCTTTAATGGCATTAGTCACTCGTGAGCAGTAAGGCTTGCAACACATTGGTAGGACATGGAGGTGCTGGAGAGTGTCCAGAGAAGGGCAACCGAGCTGGTGGAAGGTCTAGACCACGAGTCTTGTGAGGAGCAGCTGAGGGCACTAGGGATGTTTCACATGATAAAAATGAGGTTTAGGGGAGACTTTCTGGTTCTCTACAACTCCCTGAAAAGAGGCTGGAGCCAGGTGGGGGTTGGTCTCTTCTCCCAAGGAAAAAAGCAACAGGACAAGAGGAAATGGCCTCAAGTTGCACCATAGCAGGTGAGGAGCAATTTCTGCCCCAAAAGGGTTGTCAAGGCCTGGCCCAGGCTGCCCAGAAAAACGGTGAAAACCACAACCCTGGAGAGGTTTCAAAGCTGTGGAGTTGTGGAGGTGAGAGATGTGGTTTAGCAGTGACCTGGCAGTGCTGGATTAATGGTTGGACTTGATGATGTTAAAGGTCTTTTCCAACCAGGATCCCAGGATTCTCTGATAGGGCTGCTAACCATGGAGCCATTTATTGCAAGAGTAATGCTGCCATCTTAAAGGTGTCCCAAGGAGGGCACTCATAGTTCTGCTGACCCTGCATCTCCTCCATGAAATCCATGTACCTGGAGCACAGGAGTGGTCTGACGAGTGCTCACCTGAGCTGCACGGACAGCAGAAGCCGCAAACCATGTTTCCATCCAACATTTCAGTGCCTTACACAGCTAGGACAGGTTCACTTGGCTGATGCAGCAGACGAAAAAGAAGCACAAAAGAAAATGTCATCCCACCCCATCATGTTGTACTTCTGCTCCTGCACAGTCTCCCAATAGTGCCTTTGATTTTGAGTTTATTTTTAGACCTCTCTTTGGAAATTATACAAACTGAATAATGCCAAATCATGGTGGATTTGCCGCACGTCTCAGCAACCAAACTACTAGGAGGGCACTTCCACTTGATTTGCTGCTTCTCTGAAGAGGTGCAATCACTCAAAGGTCAAGCATGAGGCAAAGAATTTCCCTTTCTGTTCTCAAGCCCTTTGAAGAATTGGACTAATGTCTGGGTTTCTGCTGAAAGAGGCTGATTGAGACAGCCTCTGATCTTCCATATTCTGGAAACTGTCACTCTAGGTTGGAAGTTTTGTGGCCAGCAGGTCAAAAAAGGGGGTTCTGCCACTCTGCTGAGAACCACCTACAAGTACTGGGGTCAACTCTGGAGTCCTCAGCACAACAGAGACAAGGAACTGATGGAGCAGGGCTAGAAGCCACAGCAATGATGGGAAGTCTGGAAGCCCTCTCTGCTGTGATGCCAGGTTGAGAGAGTTGAGGTTGTTTATCCTGGAGAAGGCTCCAGGGAGACTTTCCGGTGGCCTTACAGGACTTCAACAGGCCAGAAGAAAGCAAACTTCTGATGAGTGTATTGTGATAGGACAAAGGGTGATGGTGTAAACTAAAAGAGGAAGATTCCAGCTGGAGAGAAGAAAGAAATATTTGACACTGAAGGTGGTGAGAGCCTGGCCCAGGTTGTCCTGAGAGACTGTAGATGCCCCACCCCTGGAACTATCACAGGTCAGGTTGTTTGGACTCTGAGTAACTGCTGTAGTTGCAGATGTCCCTGCTGGCTCCAGGAAGGTTGGACTAGATGACCTTTAGAGGTCCCTTCCCACCCAAGCCATTCCACAATTCTATGATATATATCTAAAGGCAGAAGTCAGCACAGACTTAAAGGTCCATTAGGTCTGGGTTGTTAAGTTTTCACCAATTTAAATTTCCTTGAGAAGGCATCGCCTGCCACACACAAAATCACTTCATCTCCTGTAAGTAGACTCCAGAGTATGGTATTAGCCCTGTTCTCCACCTTGTTATGGTTGCTCTCCATATCATCCCTATTAATAACACTAGTTGTGGATGGTAGCTGGAGAGATGAGAGTGCAAATAAAACCACAGCAGCAATGAGGAGAAGGACAAGTAACAAGAGGATCCCCAATAAAGCTCTGCCCATGTGGGGTTTTAATTGGCTCTGGAGCACCAGTGAGGTCTCTCCTTTGATGGCACATCTGTCACCATAATTGCTTTCCAATCCCTTTGGTTTGCTTGGGACATTAAGCCTCCCCTTGTCCGACGACAGATCTTGCAAGTACTTCCAAATAACCACCAACCATCATCTTTTAAACTCATACATTATGAGATTGGTTCTGGGACTCAAAGTTTAAGATGCTCTGAGATGAACATCATCTTTGCTCACACACAGCTAGAACTTGGGTTATGCCCAGCTCCATCTGACTGGGTTGAGCCTGCATTGTAGTGGTAGGGGAGGCAGCCAGGACAACTAAAGAAGGTCCCCAGCCCTGCTGTGGCAGCAAATAGGATGCCAGGTTGCATCAAAGGCTTGAGTAGAGACCACTGCAGGCTTGGGGAGAGGCTGGGAACATTAACTCTCGATCACCCAAGGTGCAGAGCAACAAGAAGAAAAATGGGTATTAATATAGATAGATATAGATATAAATTAGACTGAAATTGCAGAGTGGGGGACATGAGTGTGTGGTGGACCACTGAGCCCTCAGTGAAAGGATCCAGTCAAAAGGCAGAGATTAATCAAAAGCCAATAGCTAGACAGCTATTATGTCAGGTATTCCTTCACAGTTCAGAGCACTCAGCCACATGGAGACCATAGTCATAGAATCCTCTTGGTTGGAAAAGACCTCTAAAATCATTGAATCCAAACATTAACCCATCACTGCCAGGTGTGCTGGTTTGAGGCTAATTGGAATATTTTAATAGAAAAAATTACACTATAGGCTGTGAAAAGAAAACATGGTGATGTCTACTTCACTCATAGGCTTGCTGAGATGTTTAAGAGAAGAACTCAAAAACATTAGATAAGGCAGTCTGTCTGTAGGAGCACAGCATCTTGGGTGGTCTAGCTTCTGGCTTTCTTCTGTCTGCTGATTAATCTTCACTATCCACTTTTCTTCTAACCCCCCTGGCTGATCCTCCTAATTCACCTTGCACGTAAGGCAAACCTCGGGGTAAGGTACAGGGGTGGGGAGAAGGTGGAAGGGTGGTTGGGAGCCCCTCCTGGGGTCTCTGATTTCTGGGAGGGCTGTTGTGTTTCTGAATTACCTTTAACTTGTCTATGTCTGTAACTATTCCTGTCTATAGTGTATATCTCTGCTTGTACATTGTGCTGAGCTGTAAATAGAGCTTCAGTCCTTAACTTCCGGCTGGTTGAGTTCTAGTCTGGGTCATTTTACAAAGTGTGGGGGGCAGGGAACTCCCAAATCACCACACCAGGTTGCCACTAAACCAAGTCCCTCAGCACCACAACTCCAAAGTTTTGAAACCCCTGTAAGGATAGAGACTCCTCCACTGCCCTGAGTAGCCTGGGCCAAGCCTTGACAATCCTCAAGGGGAAGAAATTGTTCCTCCTATCTAATAACACAACAGTTGCTCCCCTGGGGCAACTTGTGGCCAGCTCCTCTTGTCTTATCACTTATTCCTTGGGAAGGCAGACCTGCCTGCATCTGGCTTCAACCTCCTTTCAGGGAGTTGTAGAGAGCCAGAAGGTCTCCCTTCCGCCTCCTTTTCTCCACGTTGAACAACCTCAGTTCCTTCAGCTGCTCTGCAGCAGACCTGTTCTCCAGACAAGCTAAGCTAAGCTGCCCTTCTCTGGACATGCTCCAGCACCTCAATGTCCTTGTACTCAGGGACCCAGAATTGAACGCAGTATTTGAGCTATCATCTGCAAATGTACTGAATGTGCCTTGATCCCCTCATCGAGGTCATTGACAAGGATATTAAAAGGAACTGGCCTCAAAACTGAGCCCTGGGGAACACCTCTAGGGATCATCTTGCCCATCCATATGCCCACGGTGTAGCTAATTTGCAACCTCAAAACTCATTCGTGGACGAATGAGACATGACTGGAAATGCCAAGAAAGCCAAATCCAGAGTCTTTTTCCCTCAAGAAGCCTGTCCTTACTGCAACTGGAAAGCAGAAGCCTTCTTTCCCACAGAGCAGACTGGCTGATTGTAGGCAAACTGAGCTCATCAGAGCTACTGAGGAGTTTTTGCAAGGAGAAGAGAAGATTGTGATTGCTCTGAGGAAGGTAAGAATGCCTGATGGTTTAGAGATGCCTTATTTTCCAGCACACATCACCTGTTACTCTGGGGCACAGGAGTTTCCAAAGCAAAAAAGGAAATAAGGGGCAAATGACATAAATTACTCCCAGTAGATACAACACAGCTACTCCCAGAGGCACCAGCACACAGATTTCCTCAGGTCTTTACCCCCAAAGCTGCAGAAGAACTGTCAGAAGTCACCACAAAGGTCTAGGGATGTGATTGTTCTCTACTCAGCACTGATGAGGCCACACTTCAAATACTGGGTTTGGTTTTAGGCCTCTAACTACAAGAAGGACATTGAGGTGTTGGAGTGGGTCCAAAGAAGAGCAACTAAGCTGGAGCCTTCAGAAGTGGAAGTTGTGAGGGGAGACTCCATCACCTTCTGCAATCACCTCAAAGGAAGCTGCAGCAGGTGGGGGTCAGTCTCTTCTCACATGCAAGAAGTGACAAGAGGAAAACAGTCTCAAGTTGAGCCAAGGGAGGTTCAGGTGGGATATTAGGAAAACATTCTACACAGAAAGGGTTTCCAAGGTATCAGAACAGGCTGCCCAGGGAGGTGGTGGAGTCACCATCCCTGCAGGTATTTAAAAGACATGTGGATGTGGTGCTGAGGGATGTGGTTTAGTGACAGTAGCTTCACAGTAGTGGTGAGACTGCAAACTCTAGGTGAGTGCTGGGACTGATGATCTCAAAGGTCTCTCCCAAACTTGGTAATTCCATGTTTCCATGATTCTACAAAGCTGGTGAGACACAGCTAAGCCATCCCATTTCTGTTCAGCAGGGAGCAGTGGTACACAGACACACAGCTCCAACACTCAGGCACATACACCGCAGCTACTCAGTGTCCTAAGTTCTCTGATCTATGATCAGGCACTGGCGGGGAAATGAATAAAGTGACAGGACCAGAACTAATGAAAGCATAAGTAGATACTTTGTCCTAGAAAAGGTGACACAGTTGGCCAGGGTCTAAAAATCAAGAAAGGAAATGAATTCAAACGCTGGGCTGTAAATATGAAACGGAAATGGTGTTCCTGGATGGCCAAGTAGAAAGACCAAGCAGTGAGAGCCCCTTTGTGGTATCAATCACAGCAACGTGTTCTAAAACACCTTTTAAATATGGAGGAGATGGTTGAATTCTGTCACATTAGGACCACGAGGCATTAAAACACAGCTCCAGTAATAGGCCTAATGCATAACTCACGTGTAGCACCACTGAAGCACGAGGCCAAAATAGCATTTTATTAAAAAAAGAGGTACTTTTAGTCAGAGAGGAGAACTTGGAAGTTAAAATGTGGTGGAAGTGCCCAGGCTACAGTAAAGTCCAGACTTCCAGTCTCTGCCAGTCAAACCAGAGTGAAGTGGAGTCTGCCCTTCAAACCAAGAACCATCCAGTGAAAATCCCATTGGGAAGTGAGATACCAAATACCCAACATGACATTCTTATTCCCATCTAATTGACCATAGGTTTTTCCTGTTAAGAGCTCAACAGACAATCCTGGATGTCCAGGGCTGTCTCATCAGGAAGGTAATGAGTTGATGACAATTAAATGAGGGTAACTCCTCCAGATTGCCATCAGAGCCTGTAAGCTTCTTACAAGGATTGCTCAGATCAGTGAGGGGATATGCAGTTGCCACCTCTAAGCTTCTTTTCTTCATTCAGGTTAGGAATGAATGAAAGCTACTGTCTGATGGTTTCTCACACTCTACAGAGGACATTTTGGCTGTGGCAACTTGCATAAAGGAGTAATTCGAGGCAGACGTGTCATGAACCTCTCCCACAGCTGGACTGCAGCTTAGATCTACACTTGTCAGCCTCTAATTAAAACAGGGTGGAAAGCCCATAATATTAGGTCCATTTTCAAGTTAACAGCAGTTTTGCAACAGAAGTTACCACAAGTGTCTCCTGGGCTGCTGAGGGAGACAACAGCTACCTCCATGGCACAGTAGGAGAGCAGTTGCATCACCATGCTCCAGCATTCCCTTCACTGCCCACAACACTATCCCTGCAGCCACCTCATAGCCATGCCTGCCAAAAACACCCCAGGCTGGTCCCAAACTCTTGTGGACCTCAGAGTCAGGGGAGAAGCTACAAAACCACCAGACTAGGTAACATCAGCTTGGCCCAAGAGTGAGTTTGAGACTTCAACTGCAGTGGTAGGGCCAACTCTGGAGCCCTTGCAAGACTCCAAAGGGCTGATCAGAAAGCCGGGGATAGATTTTTGAGCAGGGCCTGTTGTGACAGTACAAGGGTGATGGTCTGAACTCCAAGAGGGAGACTCAGACTGGAGAGAAGGAAGGAACGTTTGGCACTGAGGGTGGTGAGAGCCTGGTCCAGGTTGCCCAGAGAGGTGGCAGATGTCCCTTCCCTGGAACCATTGCAGGTCAGGTTGTTTGGGGCTCTGAGCAACCTTCTCTAGTTGCTCATGTCCCTGCTGGTTGCAGGGGGGTTGGACTGGATGTGCTTTAAAGGCCCCTTCCAACCCAAACCACTGTGTGATTCTATGATTTAGCCCGTGCAAAGGGATCCTGCTAAAGCAGAGCAGTGAGCAAGGCATGATGGGCACTTGGTTCCACTATCTCAAATGGGTGTCATCTCATCTGTTGTGTAACCAGCTCCTTCCCCTCTTCTCCAGGTCACACTGTGTAAGACACATGCAAGCCCCATCTTTCTCCATTCCATGTATCCTACCCATGAGAGGCCACATTTGCTGTCTAGTGTAACAAAATCATCACCTCAGTGGTGCTGAAGCCAACGGTGACGTACTCAGATAATCCTATTCAAAGTCTGGAGGGCAAAGTTGTCACAGATGAAATATCATTGTCTATTATCTGTTGGCAAACAGGGGTTGGAGTAGCAGCCACTCAACATAATGGTTTGCATTCCAGCTCCTTCAAACGCGCGCGCTGCCGCTCTCTCTGATCACAGGATAGATTTAAAAGTATAATTTCCACACAAAGAACCCCACAGCTGGAGCAATCTGACTCATGCGGCTCCCTCCGCATCAGAAAGCAGCTCGTGGAGAGCAGGGATCTGCGAGCCTGCTGCCATCTGTGTACAGATGAGGACGTGGACATGATTCCTCAGACTGGTGGATGACAAAGTCCCTCTGACATAAAGCACAGAATGAGAGGGGTTGGAAGTGGCCTCTGGAGAGCATCTGCTCCAATCCCCCTGCTAAAGAAGGGTTACAGAAGTTTACCCAGGATCACAATGCTCAGGTGATTTTGGAATCTCTCCAGAAAAGGAGATACCACAACCTATGTGCAACCTGCTCCAAGACTCAGCTGCCCTCACAGTGAAACAGTTCCTCCTTAAGCTCAAATTTGTGCCTGTTACCCCTTGTCCCGTCACTGGTCACCACTGGAAACAGACCGGTCCCATCCTCCTGACATCCACCCTTCAAGTATTGATAAACATTGAGAAGATTCCCCTTCTGTCTTCTCTTCTCCAGGCTAAAAGGCCCAAATGGCTGGATATAGGCTGCTGAGAAGTAAAAGCCAGACCCTTCATCTCTGCACCCAACAGGAAAGAAAGGTTTGCTGAAGCTCCATGAGAAAGGATACAAAAGCTAAAGCCAAATTCAAGAGAACTAGAAAGTAGCTGTCCCTGTGTGCTTATTCCAACACTTCAGGGCTCAACAGCTCGAGCTGCAAACCCTGTTCCATTTCTGCCATGACAAAATCATCTTTATGTTCCAGTGAGTCCAGAAGCATGGAAAGAAGCATTCAAATAGGCGTTGTTATTCAAGACAACATGATGGGTTTTTCCCTGGTTAATAGATTGGATCCATCAAAGAACAAGAAGAGCCAAGGAAGCTTATGTGCAGCACAGGTTTGCTGATTTAGGCAGCCTTTCCTCCAGGCTGGATTATCTACCACCAGACTGCTTTCCACGATGTTATTTTTTACCTGCTAGGATTTGACAACCTTCTTTTCACCGTAACTTGGCTGTGCCTTGCTTAGAAAACAAAAATCTCTTCTGAATCTACTTTGGAGAAAAGGAGACTGAGGGAAGACCTTCTGGTTCCCTGCAACTCCCTGAAAGGAGGCTGGAGTGAGATGGGAGTCGGTCTCTTCTCCAAAGGAACAAGACATAGGACAAGAGAAAATAGTCTCGAGTTGCAACAAGGGAAGTACAGGTTGGACATGAGAAAAAATTCCTTCCCCAGGAAGCATTATTGAGGTCTGGCCCTGGGGCCCCAGACTGCCCAAAGCAGTGGTGGAGTCCCCATCCCTGGAGGTGTTTCCAAGCCATGTAGATGTGGTGCTGAGGGTTTAGTGGTGACCTGACAATACTGGGTTAATGGCTGGACTACATGACCTTAAAGGTCTCTTCCAACTAAAATGAAGTTTTAAGGAGCACTCACCATCCATTTAGAACTTGAAGGGAAATCAGATAAAAACTGAGGAAATTGGAATTTGTTTAGTCTGAAAAAAGAGAAGGCTAAGGTTGAAAGGTGACCTTCTGGCTCTCTACAACTCCCTGAAAGGAGGCTGGAGTGAGGTGGGGGTTGGTCTCTCCTCTCTAGCATCAAGTGGTAGGACAAGAAGAAATGTCAGGGAGGTTTAGGTTGGTATCAAGAACAACTCCTTTGCTGCAAGAGTGCTCAGGCATTGGAACAGGTTGCCCAGGGAGGAGGGAGAGCTACCAACTCTGAAGATGCTCAAGAAACATATGGATGTGGCACTTTGAGACATGGTCTAATGGCCATGGTGGTGTTGGGTAAATAGTTAGGATTGATCTTAGAGATGTTTTCCAACTGAAACACTTCTATGATTCTATTACTTAAAAGACTGATTCTTTGTAATTTCTTTCAGGGATCCATTAAGTCACTCGGCGTTGTTTTCTGCTCCTGGATTGGACTTGGCCCTTCCCTGGAGGCGTTCAAGGCCAGATTGAACATGGATTTGAGCAACCTGGTCTAGTGGAAGGTGTCCCAGCCCATGGCAAGGAGTTTGGAACTAGGTGAACTTCAAGGTCCCTTCCAACCCAATCCATTCTATGAATCTACAACTCTTGCATTGAGACATAACTGGATTGAAGACTGAGATGAGCAGATATTTGCACTAGGATTTGCAGCGCTGTCTTGAGGCAAACATCTGAGTTGTCTGAAAGGGTTTGGAACGAATAATTTTTTGTGTTGGTGCAACCACCTCTAGCAACAAGGCTCCATCTGTTCATGCAACGTTTTTTCTTGCTTGGGTAAAGTGAAGGTCACGCAAGTTAACGAAGAATTTGCACATCCCAAACGCCCTCCGACCACGCACATCTACACAACCCCGTGTCTACCTGGTCAAGGTCATTAACCAGTCAAAGAGAGAAGTACAGCTGTCAGGTTAAGGGTAGTGAGTAATCACCTAGTGCATCATTGCTGCGACAAGCACCCCGGGACACGGGCTGGAGTCAGAACATGTCCTGTGCAATTCATCACTAATCAGGACGTGTTACAACAGCAAAGGCAAAAGGCAACAAGAAAGGTGAACCAAAATGCTCCTTCTCAAACACCTACCCTTAAAAATACCCAAAACTTTTTAAAGTATCAGCTCTCAAATCTGAGGGGAAAGGTAAGTGGAGTGGATGTAAAAGCCAGAGCAGCTTCTGGGTGGAAAACAACCAACTTATGTGGGGCTGTGATTCACTGCAGAAGAACTGGCAGCGGTACAGCTAATCATAGAACCATTAAAGGTTGGAAAAGACCTCTAAGATCATCAAGTCCAGTTGTCAACCCAACACCACCATGACCACTAAACCATGTCCCAAAGTGCCATATCTCTTAAGTTTAGTTAGTCCTGGCTGTGTGGGCTTCAAGGGTATGGAAGATCTTCCCTTGCCCTAGACCCCTGTCATCAACCCACAGAGGCCTGGAGTGAGCCTTGGTTGCTTTGTAGGAACATAACAGGGCACTGCTTAGAATTGTTGAATCCTGGAATTGTTTTGGTTGGAAGACACTTTAAAGACCATCAAGACTAATCATTAACCCAGCACTGTCAGGTCACCACCAAACCATGTCCCTCAGCACCACATCCCGACAGCCTGGAAACCCCTCCAGGGATAGGGACTCCACCACTGCCCCGGGTTGCCTGGGCCAGGCCTTGACAATCCTTTTGGGAAAGACATTTTCCTAATGTCCAGCCTAAGGGAAGAAGTATAGAAAAGAGCTGATGCAGTGGAGAAATTTCACCATAGTTGCAATATACATGGCCAAGGGGTGCAACATGCAACAGTGTGAGTGGCACAGAGATGAGGTACAATGGGAGCAAACCTTGCTCCTTGCTATTGCCTCCATAATAGGTGGAACTGGGGAGAATATGAACATCCCAAAGCACTGTGTGCACAGGGAAAGGCTTTGAGATAGTGTTCAGCTTCAGCTCAATGAGTTTGACTTTGAGGTAGGTTGTGGTTCAGCTGAACACAGAGGTCCTCTCTCATCAGGTCCCCAGGCAAGTTATCCAGGGAGGTGGTGGAGTCACCATCCATGGAGATGTTCAAAAAATCTGTGAACATGGCACTTTGGGACATGACTTAAGAGTCCCCATGGTCTTAGGCTGAAGGTTGGACTCAATGATCTTAGAGGTCTTTTCCACCCAAAACAACTCTACGATTCCATGACTTTGCTATTTCCAAGCCTGTGAAGCACCTTGGCTGGTAGGAGCCCAAACAACACAGGAGGATAAGCTCAAGTTGAGAGACTCACAACCAGGCAGGAGGTGACTGGTTCAAACCCACCTCTACAGAAGGTCTGAATCTCCAAGCTGTGCTGGATGGCTTCACAGTTCAAATTCTTTTTTTTATTCCAGACCTACTACTTGGTACAAGTGGCTGCCCAAAGTCTGCTGCTGCCTCACAGGAGCATCTGACATTTCTACAGTAACATGATGGGAAAAAAAGATAATTTCCCCTCCAGTTCAGCTGCAGGCTTTGATAACCTGGATCAGAGATCAAGTTTGCTGTCACACAGGCTGAGGGATCCTGCAATGTAGCACAAAGCAAAGGAAAAACAAGTGCAAGAAGCTAGAAATGGGACCCAACATTTGTGGCAGCCTTTGATACCTTCACATCTTCACCGCAATGTGGAAGAGGTGATGTTATTCACTGACATTCTCTGATGATATCAAACAGGAAAACCTTGCCAATGGATCTGAGAGCTGAGAAATGAAGCTAATAAACAGGAGGCAAACTCATTCCAAACCTATCATCAGTGGGAGAGATGCTCACAGGGCAAGGAATCAGAGGAGCTGCGGTGGCAGGAAACCAGGGAGGAGTTTGTAAAGCCCTGAAATGAGAGCAAGATCTGTGAGATGCTCCAACAGTCCCTCCTCCCCTGGTTTGTTCTGCACGAAGCAACTCATTTCAGACAGATATTGACAGCGTGGGAGGGATTCAGGAAAAAAAGCTGCAAATTCTATCAGAGCTTCGGAAGGATTAATGCCCAGAAAGAGATTTAACCTGTTCAAAGCTCAGCTAAACTCCCATTGCAGGCTGTGCAACACAGGCTAAATACTTCCAGGAGAGGCATTAATTCCGTGTAATGGGAAGAGCCAGGAGGCTGGATCACAGAATTGTTTTGGTTGGCAAAGACCTCAGAGAGCACTGAGGCCAACTTTCAGCTCAGCACCACCACAGCCAGGAAATCATGTCCCCAGCTGCCATGTCCACCCAGGTACCATGAACACCTCCAGGGTCAGTGATTCCATCACCTACCTCCCTGGGCAGCTTGTTCCGGTGTTTGATCACTCTTGCAGGAAAGGAATTGTTCCTAGGATCCAACATAAACCTCCCCTGGCACAACTTGAGGCCATTTCCTCTTGCTCTATGGTTAGTTACTTGGGAGAAGAGACCAACGTCCACCTCAGGTAAGCACTGAGACAAAGAGACTTTTTCTCTTTAAAAAGGTGCCAATGATCCCATCTCCAGCATTACTGATTCTCCTCAGAAATGCAGCTCCTCAAGGAACTTCTAACAACTCAAGTCAGAGGCAATTAAGGGTGGAGAAGATGTGTGAAGGTTTCGAAGCAAGTCATTTTAGTGCCCAAAGCAGCCTTCATTAAACAAAAATATATCTAAAGTCTCCAGAACATCTCGATGAAGGTGTTTCCAGTGTTATTCATGCACTTAAAAGTCCCCCAAGCTCTTCCTCCTTGGGCCACTTCACATTAAGACAGTGAACTGTGAATATTTATTGCACTCCAACAGAGCTGGGGGAATTAAAGCACAGCTCATGCATTACCATCAGGTTTGGGCACGTTTTCAGACAGCTATCCATGGGGAAGGGAAGGTGCTCCTTGATGCCACATGCCTCTTTCACAGGGACAACCATGCAAAGAGAAAACAACTGCACTTCATTTTCTGCCAGCTCTAGACACTGGGAACGCAGTTTTAAGAAGCTCAATCGTCATGCATAGCTGTTGGCACAGTTTGGAGGACCTTGTAGGTACTGAGTGGATAGTTGTGCATTTTGTTGCCAGCAAAGTGATGTAAGGATAGTTTTCCCAGGGGATCTGTCACCAAGAAATTCATCTCCACTGCTGCTTCTCCCTAAGCTGCAGGTTATAGAACACGAAGAAATGACCTCGAGTTGCACCAGGGAAGGTTTAGGCTGAATATTAGAAACAATTTCTTTCCTGCAAGAGTGGGTAGGCATTGGAACAGGTTGCCCAGGGATGTGGTGGAGTCATCATCCCTGCAGGTGTTCAAGAAATGTGTGGTCATGGCACCCTGGGACACGGTTTAATGGCCATGGTGGTCTTGGGTCGATGGTTGGACTCAATTATCTTAAAGGCCTTTTCCAACCCAAACGACTCTCTCATTTTAAGAAAGTTGCAGCCTTGCAGTGTCCAGGAGAGGTTGAAATTTCCCAAGAGGTTCTCTCTCCATCTGCCCTCCTGCAGAACACGAGGAAAGGTGAATGCTTTGGAGCTGCTCAGGATGGCAGGATCCCTCTGTCCCTGTTCTCTTCCCAGCTCCTCAGCTTGTGGCATGCACCAAAGCAGCCGAAGCCACAACTACCCCCAAAACTACAGCCACAGATAATCCCAGCAGCAGAGTGACACCTCAAGTGCTCCTGTCTGTGGACTTGTGCTTGCTCCAGCAAGACAACTGCTTTGTCCTGAAGCCATTTGCACAACCCTGGCTGCTGCTGGCTTGGAGGATGGGGGGAATCCTCATTTTCCATCTGCAAATGGTGTAAAACCTTCCCAGTAGTAGCAGTCAGAGGTTTCAGGGCTGCTTGGTGACAAAGGCAGCAGAGCATTTGGATGGGGATAAGCCCAGAAGCACCACACAGCAGATGAATCCTCCAGAACTCACATCCACCTCCATCCAAGGGCTAATTCCAACTAGCCACAGAGATGAGGAGCACCAGGGCTGCATGACCTTCTACCCTCCTGCTCTCTTCACCAACACAGCCACCACACTTAACCATTTAAATGCCACATTTAACCTTTCCCCTTGACTTGCAAGAGCCCAGGAGGGGTGATCCAGCCAACTCCAGACCCATCAGTCTGCAGGCTCTGGCTGGGGGTACAGCTGATTTACAGGGTACTCACAAGCAGGTTTGCAAAGAGCTGGTTTAGCCCTCACTCCCAAAAGCAAAAGCTCATTAAGGAGCAGCTAAAATGTCCTCATTATTTCCCTAACACTACTCCCCCTGGAAGTAATTGCTGCAGTCACAACAGGATGGGAGGTAGCTGCAAGATCACTAGTAGGACGGCGACAAGTCTCTAACCAAGCTCCCTATTAGGTTGTGGTCCACACAAGGCAGAACCACAGCTCCACCTAATTAAAACTGCAGGAGGTTTGGATTCAAGAAAGTTGAGTACAATTATCCAAGGAAGAATTGAGCCAGGATGCTGTGGCTTAACCCATTACCTCGTGCACAAAGTGTTAAAGGACTTTAATTGCCACCACTGATGGGAGTCCACATTCATGACTCATCTCCAGCACACATCACAATGTTGCTGGTTTCCTCACTCCTGCTTTGCTTTTGCTAAGGTGCTTCTGAGGCCACCACTTTGGTAGTCAGGATCACACAGGCAGGCTGTATTTGGTTCCCCTTTAAAAGAGCATGCTGAACCCACAGGTTCATTTGGGCCCATCTAACAGCTATTGCTCATGTCCTACATACTCTGATGAGGAATTGAGAGTAACAAAGAGATGGAAATTTGGGAGAAGCCTTGAGGAATTTTTTTTCCTAACATCATGTAGTTTTAAAATGTGAATTTTAGGATTCTTTCACGTATTACAGAATCGAGTAGGGGTTGGAAAGGACCTCTGAAGATCACTGAGTCCAACTCCCCTGCCAAGGCAGGTTTACCTAGAGAAGGTCACAAAGGAATAAGTCCAGCTGGGTTTTGAATGTCTTCAGAGATTAAGACTCCACCACCTCTCTGGACAGCCTGCTCTAATGTCCTGTCACCCTTAAATTACAGAAGTTCCTCCTCACGTTTAGATGGAACTTCTTATGTACAAGTTTGTGTCTGCTACTCCTTGTCCTGTCATGGAGCACCACTGAAACAAGCCTGGTCCCATCCTCCTGACACCCACCCTTAAAGTAGTGATCACAATTGAGAAGATCCTCCCTCAGTCTAAAAAGCCCCAATTCTCTCAGTCTTTCCTCATAAAAGACATCTTCCACTCCCCTCAGCATCTTTGAAGCTCTTTACTGTAAATTCTCCAGCAAATCCCTGTCCTTCTTGAACTGGGGAGTTCCGGACTGGACCCAGTACTCCAGATGTGGCCTCACCAAAGCAGAGTAGAGGGGGAGGAGAACCTCTCTTGACCTGCTGGCCACACTCTTCTTGATGCCTCCCAGGATGCCATCAGCCTTGGCTGTAAGGGCACACTCCTGGCTCATGGTCATCTAGCAGTGTGTTGTTCATCAGGCTTAGAGGTATTTAACCTTTAAAATTCACTTAGCTTTTATTTAAACACCTAAAATCT